>WEKW01010915.1:7834-47751 GCA_013389905.1 Sula dactylatra | reverse complement strand
TAACCACTTCCTACAGAAGAAAGACGATATAGAGAGGCCAAACAGGAGGTCTGGAATAGATCCGGGACTTGAATTTTTATTTTCTACAGAGAGTGCACTGCCTCAAGAGCAAGACTATTTTGTTGAAAAGCACTAAAAAAAATCAGTCCAATTTTAAATCTAACTTTACCAATCCCATCATCATACTTTAGCTTCATACTCTGTGAGCACATTTTGTCTTCATTAAACTGAAGGGCAGACAGTTAAAAATCTTTCCTAATTACCCACCTTTCTGAAAACATTTAATAATATTTAATAATTCAATCTTTTCAAATAATGAAAAGACTACTAATTATTTTTCAATTAAAATGTCACATTCTTCAGAATGTTTATGTTGTTTGCATAAACCTCTCTTATTTCCCTTCAACTTAAACAAACTTCTCACCTATTGCTATTCATGCAGTGTTATGAATTATTTCTATAGCTACACTTCTGGAGAGGGGAAATTTGATATAATTGCCTTAAATATTTCTTTGCATGACTAAGTACACCTTTGGTAGAGAAATGGAGTTTACAGGGCACATAATATGCACTTAAAGTGATGAAAAACAGCAAATTTAGGGCATTTGTTAACACCGATGAGATTCCATACTATGTCTGAGGCTGAGCAAGAAAGCTTTTAGTTTGGTGAACCATATTTAATTTTGAAATATGACAGCCCTTCAGCTGAGCGATACCTTTGTGCCACAGTCTTCTTTATGCTTGAAAGTAGCATAAAGATTTATCTAAGAAATGGGGTAATATAATAACTTACTGAAGTTGCCAACAAGCTACCAAAAGAACCAGGTTCTCCATTTTATAGAATACACAGCATACAAACACATTCAGCATTATCAGATGCCATGTTCCTCTCACATAACTTATACATAGATAAACTTCATAAATTACCAGTACCACGAAGTGATACTGATGACACATTCTCTAACAATGCCTCATACAGTAACTGCTGCTGAAGAGAGAAACTGCATTGCTGATATTTGATTCAGGTTTGCAGAAGAGAGGATTCTGGTGGAGATTATCAAAGAAGGTCAAAAGAACTTTCAATTCAATTTCAGAACTATTTCTATAGCCCTTTGGATTTCTTGCCACACCTGGTTTAATTATAAAAAATACAGAAGGCAAATTAATCTCTCCAGAATTGTTACACTAGAGCACCAGGAGTGCCTCCTGTCCCTCCCCAGGAGTACTGTCACAACTGGTCAACCTTTAGGTGGTGCATGCTCGGTCTATGATTAGACAGCTCCAGTAGCAACTAAAATGATGGGTTCATGAAACTCTCTCCTCACATGTTTTGTGCATGGATGACACTTCACTCCACCCTAGGGGATGGAATTACAGCTCTCCAGAGTCAAAAACCATGGCTGGCTACAATGTGAACTAGGGTTTTGCAGCTTCTGGAAATTTCAGTTCATAAATTTGGTAGAGCACTGTTGTAAGTCCCGTGACACACTCTCTCCCATCCACCAAAGGAAGAGGAAGAAGCTCTCTTTAACTTTGGAGATGTGTAAGGATGGAAAAGAGTAACTTCATGGAGATCTTCAAGGAAGGAAGAGATGTGAGGTGAATCTTAGGGAGTTGCTCCAGACCAGACCTGTAACCTAATTCCTTATACCCTTCCTGGTCACCTTGGATATGTGTTTTCACCCAAGGAAATTAAGCATAAAATGCTGTCATTTTAGATAGCATTCCTAACAACCATTTTGCACAGGTGTAAGTTATTCCCTATTTGTAATGCTAAGCAGCTAGAGATTAAGGCAGGGAGCAACACTTCATGGCTGCTTCTACTCACTGAAAACTCTGCATTTGAAAACTGATTTTTTTAAAGACCAAAAGAATCCTGAAAGGCAGCCAAATATTCCTTTTTTAAAGAAAAAGTATAGATGATGGTATAAGAGAAGTTACTTGGGAAAAGGGCTAGTTTGCTAGAGAAGGGCAGCAAATCTGATTGGAATATAAAGGAAGTCAACATTTGCTTGGACAACTCAAGCCCCATATCAAATATTAGTCTTACTTACTTACAAATCCCACACAGTAACATTTCTTTAATTTGTTTATAAATGTTGATTACACCCCCCCACACTCCCACTACACTCACAAAATCAGGAGCTCTTGCAAGGAAACACCGATTTTTCAAACACTTTTTGCCCCTTCAAATGATATAAACCAAGGAATGTGATGATTATTACGCAGTTTGAAGCCACAGTGCACTGAAAATTTCAAACAGGATGAAAGTGAGAAAGAGGTAGGGGAAAAAAAAAAGAGAAATAACAACACTCCAGATGGCAAAGGTAAAACAATAATTAAAGAGGAGGTGATATCTAAAATCTGAAAGAAAAGAGTAATGATTAAAAAAAATAAACAAAAAATAAATCTCATAGCTAGGGTATGATAACATGAAAGAAAAAAACCCAACAGTGCTTTTATAAGTATAACAAATTCAAATAACTGATGGGAAAAAAAGGTGACTAGAAACTCAGAGGCTGAAAAAGAGACAAACTGTAAAAAGAGCTGGAGAAAGGGAATCAGATGTGTGAAATGAGGTCACTAGACAAGTGAGAAAAGAAGTAAGACCTCGATCATACTCTAGCAGCTGCTCTCTTGTTCGGGTGGGGGGTTGTAACAGCCCATGTGGGACACAGGACGGATGCGCTGGGCGGCATGGCACACCTGGGGCTGGCAGGTGGGCTGAGTGCAGGTACAGTGTGCCCCACCAAGATGGCAGCAGCAAATAAAATGCTTTCTCTGGTATGAGAAAAGACAGCCCCACGCAGCAGACTATTTTAGCTAACAGGTGGGGTGAGAATATCTGACAGACAAAGCTTATTATGGTCTCCCAGCAGAGCATGAAGCGGGTAGATGCTCTTAATGACCGTATACAAGGTGAGCTGCTCACTCCTATCTGTTGAACAGCTTGAAAGGAGGATATTTTACCCTGAGGAAGAAAGACCTGTCTTCTTCATACCTATTTTTTTTCTTTTAGTGTTTAAAAATGGAAGTTTCCTCTTGTGCAGCAGACTGGTTGCTGCCAATATATCCCCGTGGCCGTGAAGCCAACAGCGTCCAACAGGCTCCAGACAATCTTTGCCCTGCAGAACCATGGAAAATGGCTCTGTGAAAAGCTTTTGGAAGGGCATGAACTGTACATAGGAAACCCAAGGGGTTATTACCAGTGGGTTGATCTCTGGGGTAGCTATCCGACTACACAGCTTTGAAGATACAGGGCATTAAGTCTGTATCACAGTGTCTCTTTTCCTCAGTGCTGTTCATAATACGACTGCTAGATAATATTTTCATACATTTTCACTTGTCTTATCTGGTCTCTGACCAATGTTGAAACTGATAATGCTTTACAAACTCCTCTTGGAGAAAAACAGACTAATGTTCAAGGAATAGAGAAGCCATGGGGGTTTGGATTAGGGCTATTTCAGAGACAGAGAAAAAGAATGAAATTTTATACAGGTCACTGTGTGTAGGAGGAGCACAGAAGTGTCTTCTCACTCTTCCAAATACAATTCTGTGAGTTTGTGACTATCTGCAAGGGAGAGAGAGAGCAGTACTGACTAAGAATATTTCAGCTTGAGCATCTAAGGAGATCTAGGACATGATGAATACAGATTGTTGTCTGACATTCCTAATAACAGTTCAGATTTGGCCATTCCCACAATGATTGTGTTGTGGGGTTTTTTTCCCATATGTAAAATAGGCTACAGCCCAACTCATATACCTACAGAAATTTATTGTAAGTAAACAAGCTATTTCTACTCTCCTTGGACAAAACAGATTTAGCATAATATATAGTATAACACAGGGATAGATTTCCTGGCAGGATGCTGGGAGCAGCATTGGCACTGCTCTGTGCAGAACAAATACTCCTGATTAACCACAGTATTGCCTCCTCATCCATGTCACAGCTTCATCTGGCCCTTGTATAATCAATGGGTATTCAGTAGAAACACTTGTCTATAGCAAATATTAGATGAGGACTGTGAAGTGAAACACAGAGTGTTTGGGGGGAAAAGCCAGGTAATGAGACCAGGTCTGTATATATGTGTTTTCCTATAGGGTCAAAGAATTCACAGTAGAGATGGTGGGGATCCTGGAGAGGAATGAGTTTCCCTTCCCCTGCAGACAGGCACAGGGACTCACAGGTCTCTGATGCTGTAGGTGGGGGGAGGAGAAGCCTCTCACTGAGCTCAGGAGGCAGCAGCAGTGGAGGACTGGGTTTCCTAGAGGCATTTTCTAAATGTTGTTTCTACTGAGCCAGGCTGAATCACCTCAGTGGAGCAAACTCTACTCTGACTGGCCATTTCTGGGATTTTGTGCATCAATGTAGTAAGACAGATGTGTCAGTTCAGTGTATATCTTAATAGGGATTCATTTCACCTGACTCCTTGTGGGCAAGTCACTGAGGTCCAGCCACAGCAAATGGGGGGAATGAGGCAGTTCCTCTCACTTACTTCAGATATCTACCTTGAATAAGATGGTTTCTGTGAATTGCCTGTTTTTCGCCACTGACTACAAAGGGATTATAAACAACATGCTCACATGTAGATATCTATACTATACATGTCTAATTTAGTAAGATGAATCCGCCTCTACCTATCTGTACCAAACCACAAACTCCATTTTGTTCATGAAAATATGTCATGTTGTCTTCCAGCTTCTACCTTAAACTCATAATTCAGGAGGTGTTGTTGAAGGGCAAACATTGGAGATCAATCAACCATCAATTCCCCTTTTTAGTCAGCCAGTGTAAAGCAGATCAGTGAAATGGCATTAATTAGAAATGGCCCTCAGGAAGGATGATCTGGATTACTCAATACCTCACTATCTCTTCTACTGACACAAAACAAGAAGTACAAGTAGAACAGAGTAAATGCAAGCAGCAGAGTAGAAGTAAGAAAAGAATAAATGCTTTGGATAGGAAGGAGGGTAAGAACATCTTTAACCAGCTTTGCAGGCAGCTGTGGTGTGATGGTCCAAACATAGAAGGAAGCCTGAGCTGAAGAAGGGTATCTTATGGTCCTAAACAGAGTTATCAAAGACAACAGGGCTCTCAGAAATGTGACATCAATGAAGGCAGAGATTTTGTCTGAGATTTTACACTTAGGTGTCTGGTTAACTACAACAGGAAATGCAGTAACTCACAGACCACCAGGCAAGGAAGATGCTGAGCATATACTTTGTCTAGTCTCTCCCTGTAAGTGAAAGCTGTGTTTGTTTAACAAATTGTTTTGCAAAATAATTTTGCTCTACTTTTACCACCAGAAAAATTTGAATATTTGCATTATCTGGGAAAAGGTATATCTTTGTTATGTAGAGTAACTAGGGGTAGGAAGTTTGAGCATCATTTCAAAGAAGTGGTCGAGCAGAGAGACTAAGTATGTGACTATGCCTTTAAAGACAAACACATAACTCTTCTCAGATCCAACAAACAAGTACTGAGGAACTGCAGGCTGGATCCAGTATATCAACCTGGGAGTACCCAGCTGTGGTAAGAGCAATAACTGCATGCACTGCAAGATAGTTTAGCTTGGTTAAGTTGGTCTGCTATACACTCAGACATACAAGTAGTCAAATCAGTCAGCTTTGTATAGATTGATTCCAGCAACACAGTCATAAGCAACACAACTGAAAAGGATTTCAAGAGGCCATCCAGTCTACTGCCTGTCCCCAAACAGATTTTATGGCTAGCCCTGATCTTCTTACATGTGAAACAAAAAAACAACTCCCACATCTGGAGGTATATTATTCAATGGTTGTAAAGTCACCCAAACACAAAAAGTGTGCTAATTTTTCACAATGTTTCCTGCATATCTTATGATAATTTATTACATGGCTTAGTAAATTCAAATGGTTTTGCTGACCTTTCATTGGTAGTTTGCTCTAATGTGAGATTTTTCAAGAAAGCACCGATTGAACATACCAAACCTGTCACATCACTTCATTTTTAAAAAATATTTTGTCAGCTTCTTTGCTAGACATTGTGATGCAACACGATAACTTTCCTGACTGATTAGAGAGTTTATTTTTTGGCTGACAGTTTTGTTTCAAATAGAAAGGAAAGAAAAAAAAAAGTCACAACCCACACTGAAAATTATATCTTCTTGTTGCACACATTCCCAGATATTATCTGGAACAATACAAAACAATTTGTTGAATTTTAAAAGATGAAACAGCTACTTCAATTTCAGACCTCATGGAGGACTGATTCATGGAACATGTCTGGAATTCCTCATAAATAATTATCTGTAGCTCACAAACCATCATAACTATTTTCTGGTCTGGTTCCTTCCAATAATAAATGTAGTAGCTCACAACTTGCTAGACAAGGAAAACATCTATTTATTCCAATTGGTAAAGCAAATCTTGTTCTATTTAATGCAGGTATAAGCACTCCAGGCTGGAACTTTTGTACTTAGAAAATTCAGCTCACAATTAAAATAACTGACAGAGATGGGTCACAATTCTCCTGGTTTTCAGGACACCCAACAGCGTAAGAAAAGCTCATCAATTTTTATATGTACCGGCAAGACATTTGTTGACAGCATAGTGGCTTTTATCTATCAATATAGTCCCCCTGGCGAAATATGTCAGTGCATCCTGAGACTTTATGGATTTATCCTTGTAAGGATTTTGACATGAGTTACAGCAGTTTCGCCCTTAGTATACAGACAGCAGAGATGAGGTATTTGTCCAGAACCATAAAGAAGCTATATCTAGTTTTCTTGAAACCTGTCCTAAAGCCTTAAACACAATGCACCATTATTCCTATCTTATGTGTTTTGGACGTCATCTAAAGACAGAATCAGCAGAGGCCCTTTTGCCAGTTCCTGTGGAGTCTGATCTGAGTCTTTAGAAAAGGAGAAAAGTACTTTATGCCACATCTTTTGTTTTGGACTGGTGGAAATCACTGTGCCAAGGCATCCAGTCATGCAGCATAGAATAGGAGGAAAACATTTTCTGATGGCATGGGACATGTGGCTGCCTCCAATTCTTTCTCCCCTTCAATATTTTCTTCTTTCATATTAGAAACCAGACTTCTGCAAGTAGCAGTCCGTGGGCAACCTAAGTAACATCCAAATAGCCCACAATTGCCTAATACTTGGCACAGTCATACGGATCACAACCCTGTCCTCAGGGACATGGGGCAGGAACCTCCCCCCAGGTATGAGAAATGAACCTGGAACACTCTTTTTACCTACAAATGCACATGCATGAAGCAAGAGCCACAAGCAGGCTGGTATGAACACACACAGACACATGCATGCACACACGAGTATATCATGCATTTTGTACTTTTCCCGTTTTCTAGAAAGTGTCTAAAGGGTCCTGCCACCTGAGTGGTCCATTCACCCAAGTGGTGAATGGATTTGATGGTAAAAATGAATAAGGACTTACGCTGGAAAGAGGATAGAAAGACTAGACATACCTGCTATGCTCAGTGGTGAAATTAAAGCATAAGCAACTCAAGGAATGATAAAGAGTATGCAGCAGTATGGATTTTGATGTGGGCTGTCCAACATTTATACAGTCTTGAATGCTGTGCATCTGCTTCGATCCTTGAGGCCATTTCTGCCATATCTTAACTGTGACATTGACCCACATGACATAGGTCCCAAATGAATTTATCTTACAGGGCGGAACAATTAGCACCCCTCCACAATAGTCCCTATCACCCAGCAGCTAGGCACAAGTGTGGCCTTTCCTCCAAGCCTTTGTCACCTGAAGTGCAAAATCACTTCCCACCAAGAAAACACAGATGCACAGAATCAAAAGGCCAAGAAGTCTGCTCTGTCTGTAATCCACCTCTAACCTTTGGGAATAACTAGATTCCTGTTTTCTATGATTTGTAGCCTCTCCTTCAATCCTGTAAATCACAAACATGGTATATGGCTTTCAGAGATGTCTGTAATGCTTTGCTTCACATTCAGAACCAGAGCTGAGTCTTAAATCTGTACCAGGTTTGATGTTTTCATTGGGTTGGTTTCTAGACAGCACCCCATTGCTGAAAAACACTTTTGTATTTTTTAGACAAGTTTGAGAAAACGTGCTCCTGGGCCAAGCATAGGAGTAGATCCCAGAAAACTTGCATGATGTTGTTTTTCCTCAGTATAGTCTACAGCATCAGTTTTTCACAACCTCCAGTCCTGTAAGGAGACTATTTATGGCTAGATCTGGATCAAGTTACACCTTTCTTCAGCCTGAACTTTTAGATTGCATCAGTTTGAGAATATTATTACATTTTGGAAAATAAAAATGATGAGAAGCTTGTGCTGCTGTACTATGAGAAAAATAAGTAAAGATTTTAAATGGTATCAGTCAGAATAACATGTTTTGAGGAAAACTATTTTGGCTAATCATTAAATGTTTAACAATATGCACTTGAAAAATAGCTATATATACATCTTGATCTCAAACAGCTCTCAGTTCCAGTTCTGCAGATAAGACCTCCCCATTAAAGGCTTAGACAGCAAAGGGTGGCTGTGAACACTGACACCTCTCCAATCCTGTGCAGATTCTCACACCTATGACTGTCGTTTGTGGATTGAGCAGTGACTAATGTCTATCCAGTGTTTGCTTTCTCTTCCCCGTCCTAGGAGATGCAGTATCAGAAGTGTAACACTGTTGGAAATAATCTGTGCTAAACATTGTGTTAAATAGTACACTGGGATAAGTATGGGCAATTTCATGTTAATTAAATATGCCTTGTGGTTTAACCAGACAATAGTGATATTTAATTTAGTTTTTTTTTTCATTACCATCTGAATTTGTGTTGAGATGTAGCTGCAGCTATGTTGTGAGTATGCTCTAAACCACCAAGTGATCCAAGTATGATTCAAACCTCATCAAAGCCAGCCCAGAGGGTGGAACAGAATACACCAAATTTACTTATTAGATGATATAGAGTAGCATATGTTATGTTCTTTTAACAGAGTAGAGCATTTGAAGGAAGTAAGTCAGGCAAACAAGTCTGCTAAACTCAGAGAAGAATAACAAGGAAGAATATCCAGACTAGTCTGAAGAATATTTCTGAAACTCTGCAGGACAGAGAAGCTCCCAGAAGTTTGTAAGTAAAATTCAGGTGAGGGATATAACCATGGATAGCACAAATGAATTCCTAATAAGGTCTTTGTATGTATTCCCTAATAAGAAACTTCATCCTCTAAAATTAACTATTAGCATCAGAAAAATACTTCCAAATCATGCATTAGAAATAAGTCAATATATTAAATGAATAATCTGTAGTTTGAGCAAATCCCTCTTTCCACCTCTTCACACAGAGGTCTCTAGAGTTTTTTATGTGAATGGCAATAATTCCCAGAAGAAAACAAATGTATCCCTAACTTGTGAGGCTAGGCTAGATGAAAAACGGCTCCATTTGATCTCTGCGGTATGCATCAATTAGCACTCTTGCCAACAGCTTTGTGCAGCTTCTCTCAAGATTTTCTTCTTGCAACCTACAAAGCAACTAGAAATGTAACATCTCCATGACAGTTAGAGGCCCTGTCACACTATATACACAGTAAATCAGAAGATCTAGCTTTTAAAATATTCTCCCCAGATCCAGATAATTCCCTATTAACTTGAGATAGCACATGCAAAAATATGTTTTAGGACAAAGTGGCTGAACTGGAGCAGTTACATAGCATCGCTGAACACAACATCACTGCTGAATCTAGCAGGTTGGCACACATATGTACATTAGTGAAGCATTTTGCATATCATCTCCTCAGTGATACTCAGTTTTTCACAGAAGAGCCCCAATTACATCATAAATGGTTCCATTAACAAATTTACATTTTGGACTCTGATAAAGCTTCTGTGAGAGGGTATTAAAAGCTGCAATTAGGCAAGAAGTATGTGGAATGAACTCACTTCATTAACTGGCTGCTGGCATGGAGTTTACAGGTCTAATTCTGACCTCACCTATAGGAAGATCACAAGAATACATCACATGTAACCTACGGAAATAATTTATGTTATCATTTAGTGAGGGACACCAGTGTCAGAACAGATGACCTGGGAGTATTTATTGTGGTCTATATCTGAGAGCTTGTTTTAAATTACTTAAAGGTGTTGTGCCATATAGAAGGTTGAAGAAGGTGTATCTCTCCTAATGTCTAAGAAAATATACTGTTTTAATTCCCTTGAAGATATGAGTTACTCCACACATTACTAATGAAAAGTGTAAAACAGTTTACCAGAAGATATCCATGTCTACCAACATCGTCTATCACATTAATGCAGCATTTCTCCGCTGACTGTTGCAAAGATATAAGAGTTTTATGCATGTCCAGAAAGTACCCTTCTGTAACACAGAGCAAATCTGGAGCAGCTCCACTCATTTCCCTAGAATTGCTCCAAATTTATACCCATAAATCTCAGAATAACGTTTTGCTCCTTTATTTTAGGCATGAACTGAGAGTTAAAAGCAATAAGTCATGTTGGGTCTGGAAAAGCCATCCTGTCAAAGAATGCCATTAAAAAGAGCATATTTCAAGTATAAATTAGGGCTGTATGGTCAGAAAATGTCATGTTTTGTGGAAAAAAACCCCTTACCATTACTACTACCTCAAGAATGTGCAGTAAGAGCTGGAGAAAGTTGTTTAATGGGTATATATTTCAGATTATTTCTTTTCTGAATTTAATCATTCTTCATACAAAAGATACCAAATCAGATAAGGAGAAGCTTTGATAGAAGCTACAGGTAGGTAAATCTAATTGAACTGTAAGAAAAAAAGTAGAATGGAACAAATAATTTTCCTTTGTAACAAAGAAGAAAGGAAGAGAATTGAATGCTTTTTTTTTTTTCTATACAAAGAATAATCAGAACACACCACAGTGTTGAAAACCATATTAAAACAGATATCTGATTTCACTGGAGTAACAGATGCTTGACTAATTCAAGATATCAACAAGAATGTGAAAACAGTAGGACATAAAGTCACCCCATGATGTGTCAAAGCTGGGTAAATTTTAAAAGATGCAATTCACTGAGTCACCAGCTTAATTGTGTGAACTGCTGCTACTTTCAAACTTGATGTTAAAAACTTTATCACTGCGTCCTGTCCTACACCCACAGCTATAGATGCAGTGACTCTGTTACTCTTTGGTGTCTTCATTACTGCAGTCTCTGAATGCCTAAAACTTCTGGAATTTTGTCGAGAAAGAAAAAAATAA
Organism: Sula dactylatra; assembly: GCA_013389905.1. Classification (NCBI taxonomy): domain Eukaryota; kingdom Metazoa; phylum Chordata; class Aves; order Suliformes; family Sulidae; genus Sula; species Sula dactylatra. The sequence continues at coordinate 36,528 of WEKW01010915.1, read as the reverse complement.
TGTCAAAGCGGACCTTGCTTATTACTTAGCTTTTCCTCAACCTTTATCTTTCCTAACTATTGAGGACCTGATTTGGGAAGCATTTTTGAGTATGTATGTTACTGGTTGATATATTTCATGCTATTATTCTTGCAATAACTCTGTAGTATGTAGTAGCTTCACTTTTAAAACAAAGAAACACAAGCACAGAAAAAACAAGATGTCAAAATGCAAATTAGATGTCAGGGGCAGTGGAAGGATTTGATCTCCTGATTCCTTGCCTGGTTTCTTCTTTAATTAGCTGAGCTATTTTGCTGATGGCACAGTAAGAGTATAAAAGCTAAATATTTGTTAAAAATTCATTATTCCACAAATGGTATAATCACATGGGAAGATGAGGAACCACAAATATGTGGGTAGGAAAAGCAATATGAATTTTATTTTAGCCTTCTGTGTTCATAAGTCTAAATGTCCCTATCTCAACACAGATTCCTGTTTAGCATGGCATGATGCACAGCATGTAGCACAAAGCCATGCACACCTAATTTTTCTGGTCCACTGCAGAGAGGAACTTTTCATACAAGACATTTCAAACATAGGGATTTGAATTGTTCATTTCAAAAATGCATTTCAAAAACAGGTTTGGAAGTGATATGTGCAGAGTGTACATGGCGTACAGGAATCTGGACATGATAAGCTAGGGTGCACAGATAGAGATCTGGGCAAACACCACAAAAATTGTTATATGCCAAACAATTCCACAGTGCTGTGCAACATCTTAACATATTTATAACTTTCATATCCTAATGAGTGTAAAACTAAACTGGCTGCTGTTTTTAAGAAAATTTACCAATATGCAGCTACCGTGTATGCTAGATACTGAGCACTCAGTTCCTCTTACAAACTCTTACTTCCAGCAGCTGCTCACTTTCTCATACTTTTATGCTGGTTCCTGTATTCAGAAAACATTTCATTAAATAAAATTAAATCAAATAAATGAAATTATATGCAGCCAGCAAAGTTTCCCAACTGTAGACCATAGTACCGACTAGAATGTGATTACAGAAGAAATACAGGAAGGTGGAAGAACATCATGGGCTAGGTAACATCATGGTCCATCTTCTTTGAAAGCCCATGGCAAAAAATTGACTAGACCCTGATGCAAGCTCCCTGCTGGGGATCATGCCCAGTTCCTGTGGATCACTGCTCTCCCATTACAGGAATAAAAAAGTTGGGGGAGAAAAAGATCTTGTAAACCCCACATCAGCTAATCCTTTAGAGCACCTCAGCCTTTGCCCCAAATTCACTTTCAAGTACATGGTATGAGCAGTCACAGCTAGAAGAGCTGCGTGTACACTTTAGTGTACCCAGGGAAATCAGAAAGAAAAAGAACTTATGATGTTTCAACAAAACAGGCTAAAACACATAACAGGTGTAAAACTTGTGAAAGGTATAAAGAAAACAACCCCGTCCAGGAAGTATATAAGACTGTCTGAGGAATGGGCAGGGACATAAACAATAATAAATATTTACAGTGGAAGAGAGGAAAAGTCAGGGTTCCTAGGTTCCTAACAAAGCCATTTTCTGTATGATTATGTTTCACTCTTATGTTGTTTAAATATTTCAATTCTGTACTTTCGGCAAGTCAGATGATCAAATTCTATTAACTCCAAAATCTTGACCCTTACAAATTAATACTTTCTCCCTTGTCAATCATGGTACAGTCCTCCTGTATGATAAGAATGATGGCACGTAAATGCGTGTGATTTCCAACCATTATCACTCTCTGCCATTAATTTCTCAATCTCTAATTTCAAACCCTGATTTACACCCATCTTCCTCTAACTAAACTGTGATAAAATGTGTGCTGGTTTTGGCTGGGACAGAGGTAATTTTCTTCACTGTAGCTGGTATAATGCTGCGTTTTTGATTTGGTATGAGAATAGTACTGATGGCACATGGATGTTTTAGCTGTTGTTAAGTAGCGGCTAAGTGTCCCTAAGCAGTGCCTGCACTAGTCCGGGACTTCTCCAGCTTCCCACACTCTGCCACTGCACAAGGAGCCGGGAGGGGAGGGGTCACAGCCAGGACAGCTGGCCCAAACTGGCCAGTGGGATATTCCATGTCATATGAGGTCATGCTCAGTGTATAAAGCTGGGGGAAGAGAAAGGAAGGAGGGGACATTCGCAGTGATGGCATTTGTCTTCCCACTGTTATGTGTGATGGAGCCCTGCTTTCCTGGAGATGGCTGAACACCTGCCTGCTAATGGGAAGGACTGAATGAATTCCTTGTTTTTCTTTGCTCGCGCATGCGGCTTTTGCTTTACCTATTAAACTGCCTTTATCTCAACCCATGAGTTTTCTCACTTTTACCCTTCTGATTCTCTCCTCCATCCCACTGGGGGAGTGAGAGAGCAGCTGTGTGGGGCTTAGTTGTCAGCTGCAGCTAAACCACAACAAATGAATATCTTCTTTCTAGTTTCTCATTATTTCTTAGGGCTGTTTCCTACCTCTCAACCTTTACTTGATGAATATAGCTGTCAAAAAACTGGGCATGAACCAAGAAGTGAAGTTTTTTTACATTATTTATTTTAGCTATGTTGTTGGGATCTCTTTGCACTTGCAGTTCACTATGGTGAAGGACATTATAAGCTGTTGCAAATAAATCAACAATTAAAGACACATTATGAAATAGCACAACTAAATAATGTGCTGTTTGCCACCCATCTGATCTTTTACATTAGCTTATACCTACTACCACAAACAAATTAGATTTCCCTTTAAGATGCGAAGAATCTGCTTTCACATCTGATATGAATGTATGCAAAAACTGCTTTGGTGAAAGGATACAGCTTCTTAAAATAATCACAATGATAATGATACTAAAACCACCACATAATATTTACAAATTTTCAAAGAAAAACAAACATATTAAGCATAGCACTGGGTTTTGCTTGAGAAGCTTTTAGTTCAGAGAGATGATCTTTCCTTATGCTTTACAATAACCCAGGGTATGGCAGAGAAAGACTGTAAGAATCAGATAAAATAAAGTTGAGTTGGTCCATAGGACTCACTAAAAGCCATGAAATGAGTGGAAACACAGGAAACAAATTAAATAAATGGGACAAAAATAATACACATACAAAGTTATTTTAGAAGTCTATTTACTACCATACTGTATCTACAAATGAAAGTAAAGGCAAGGGCAAGGAGTATCAGAAAGAAAGCTTATACTGATCTGTCCTGGTATACCTCCCTAGTTTGTGAAAATCTGCAATTAATATCTCCTAACACTAGCAGATGTATGCAAAACAGCATCTAGACACTGATGAATCTATCTCCCGTTCGTTTCTCTAGTTGAATAAGGGAAGATACGTACAGCAGGTAAGATGTGTTTCTGTGACAAAAGGGATGTTTTAGGGCTTGCAAAGAATACTCAAATAATGGAAAATGAAATTTAAAAAATCAAGCAATTCAAGACCTCAGTAAAATGAGGAAATAAAGGATGAAATCAATGCAAAATGGCAAGCAGGAGTACCTGGTATTACAATACGTTGCACAGACAAGTAGAGCAGAGCTCAGCAGTTATTAAGTATAAGGATTAAAGTGTATGCTTCTGATAAATGACTACATAAAGCTGATGACTTCTCTGTCAATAGATTTGAAATGACGTTCTGTTCTGGCTATATTGTAGAACAACCTGGAGGTGATGAACAGAAAATCTGTTTTTTTGCATGCTTTGTCTAGTTAAATGTGAAGTCAGTTCTAAACTGAAGCTGATTTATAAACAGAAGAAAAGTCTTGGTTGTTGACTTAGGTTTGTTTTTTGATGTTGATACTGTCTGGTACCACTCCAGTAAATCCATGAGACTGCACATGTTCTGAAATCATAATCCGAGTGAATCAATCAATGGTGGATTAAAGAGGAGTATTAGAAATCTGGGGTGTTTTTCTCTCTTCCGATGTTACACATTCCTAATGTAAACACTCATCTATGTGCTTACAATTGTTGGTGTGTCATGTGCCCACTTCTATAGTGGTGCATCCTACTTACCATAAATTTGTATTATAAAGTGAGATGACCAACATTCCAGAGGTACCTAACTCTTTCTATTGATTATTTAGACAGCCCAAAGTATTAGTTTAGAATACATATCTAATTTTTATGTGGCTGAAGGTAGGTGAGATAAATCCCTCCTTTGTAGGTGGTGTTATTAAAGGCAATAGTAACTCAACTTTATTCAGAGAGGTCAGGTTTAATTCCAGAGATATTAGGAAAAAAAATACATTGTTGTTTACTTAAGCATATTTAATTGGGAAAAATACATTGAATAATAGATAATTCAGCTTCTCTTTTGTATATCTGGTACANAAAAAAAAAAAAAAGGCTGATTCTGATGAAGGTACTATATGTATCATGATAACTGTAACAGAAAATTATTATAATATCACTGTGTGATAGACAAGGGCTTAGAAGCATTTCTAGGGACATTTAGGTGGGTTTATTTCACTCTTCACTAAACCACTGCTTCTACTAAGCAGTGGATTTTTCCCATGGTGTAATCTGGAGTACAATACAGTGTCAGTGCAGTTTTGTTCCTTTCTTTTTTGCACACTCCTTGATTGTCACCTCACCCTGACACCCTCTTTCTGGCCCATTTTTCTGCCTGGAACCAAGGGCTCCCTACTGCCTTGATAAGTCCAACTGATCTGTTTTGCTCTAGTGCAGTGGGAGAAGGGAGAGGGGAAAACTGCCCTACAAGAGGAGATGGATATGGGTGAGAGGGTGAAGGAGGCAAAGAGCAACAGCAAGTACAGGACATGGTGCTGAGAGAAATGTGGCACTGTAATAGTAACAGTTGCCTAGTTACTTTGGTCTTGTTTGACATAATTTACACTTATGATTATTATACCATTATATATATGGATGTATGGAAAGAAGTAGGAGGAAGTAAAAGAAAATATCAAATACCAAAATAGAAGTCAGTCCTGCTGACAGTAAGATCCATAGGAGTAATAGAGAAGATGATATTCCCTAGAATGACAGGCTCCATGTAACTGCATTTGGAAAAGCATTAAAAATCTGCAATAGACAAAGGTGGAAAAGTATCACTTTTGATAGACTATATATAGAATACAAGGAAGAGCTATAAACAGATTACATGACTAGAAGGACAACTAGGTGTTTGGAGGAAAATATTATTGCAAGGGAAAATAACCTATCTGTGTTCAGTTCTAACCACTTATTAAGGCACTGTCTGGTCTGATTAACAGCCTTCAGACCTCAGTGGTGATGAATCTTAAGGATTAGAGAGGCTTTCCTAGCCTGAAACACTGCAGCAGAGTAACTAAGTCGATGTAATTTTGACATAGTTATAAGAATGCAAACATCTAATAGAGAGTTATTTACACTAGTTAAAGCTTCACTTTTATCCAGTGAGCTGAAACCCTTTGAAGCCAGTCAATGTAAACATTATTTTAAACTGGTTTGAGTATCCAAGGATATGCACTATGTAACTCAATTGCTTTAGTTACACTACGACAACTTGTCTAATAAACCCAATGAAGTAGGAGAGCGTTTAGATGAACATGACTTTACCTTGGGGGTGGAAACACTATCATGTTTCAGTGAGCAGCCGCCCATCTGTAATTCTGCCAACTTTTAGGAAGAAGCCTGAAAAAGACATTGAACTCCAGTGAATCAGGGAATAATTTCAGATTTATTTAATTAGTTGGAATCAAGAGGTTTTTGAAATGTGTTTCTTGTGAGAGGAACCCTCCCTCCAGCTCTCTGCATTCTCTAAAGATCACAGTTGCTTTCTGCTTGATCTTACAGTGCTCAAAGGTCTCCTCCACAGCCTGAGCTGCTCTGTAGGTCTTCTGGGCCAGAGGTGGGGTAACAAGATCTCTTTTTGCTTCTGCAGTCTCTTGAAATCATGCACAGACAAAAATATTCCCAATTTTTTTTTAGGATACAAAGTCCTCCATTAGACTGAAGCAGTCTCAGCAGAATTTACTGTTCATACATGAATTCATTTGCATCTGGTTTAAACTTCATAGCTAAGAAGTCGGTATTTTAACCACCAAAACTGATAAATTAGTACTTAGTTAATCAGATTGGCTTGATTCTCCAGCCTCGCCAACAGAAGGCAGGGGTGGCTTTCTGGAAACAAATTAAGCTGTATTGCTTTGACACCAATGAAAGTGAAGAGAAGGTTCGAGCCCATTCGAGATGCATTACAAGATACTCTTTCCTACATATGCCAAAGTCATTGAGAACGAGGGAGGACATGTTCCCACACATACAAAACAGATGTGCTGTCAAGAACAGAAATGATGAAGTTCATGGGGGCTCGCAGGGCAACAGGTCTGCATGGCAAACCACAAATAAAGGAAGACAGGAGTATCAGCATTTTCCTTATCACCATCAGCCTCTAGCCCATTCCCTGTGTCATGACCATTTCATTGCTGATCACCCAGTGCTGACCAGAGCATCTGTGGCAGAGTACAACCTTGAACCGAAAAGCACAGTAGCACTGCCAGCATCCCCGACAATCACTTCCCTGCCTACAAAATGTCTTTAGGCTTCCTTGTCTCCAGACCACCACAGTGTCTCTGCCTTTTCAGGGTGGCAGAGTGTGATCCAGCCAAGAGCAATTGTTCTCCTGTTGCACCACTCTCTGTTGCCCACCACTGCTGGAATATCAAAGGAAGCATCACCCTTTGAACCTCTTTTGTTGTTCAGCAAGAGCATTGCTGACACTGTGAAACTGTGGGGTTTTGTTTTCTTGTTTTTGTTTTGGTTTTTTTGTTTTTACAAGGATAGCTGCAATGGTCAACATCAAGTGGGAAGAAAAATGACTGTCATTAACATGCAATGCCTGCCAGTGAGGCTTTCATACCAGTAAAACATAATCAAGTTTTTAAGGCAGGACCAAAAAAGCAAGCTCAGCACTTTTGTCATTATTGGAGTTACTGACAACAATTACTCTCCTGGTGGCAGGGACAGGGACAGGGGACTTCTCTCCTTTTTGGTTTTGACCTTTGTAAATCTTTTGGCATTAATGCAGCAATTACTACTTAAACCTATTACAGACATGGAGATGGAGTTATGATCAATCATCACTTTTTGAAGGACCAGCATCCTGTTGTGCTATATGCTGCATGAACACTGAACAAAAGGCTGGTCCAAACAATTAATCTTTTCTTGTTTAATAATCAAGGGGGAATCAACTGCCTGGGAATCAGACCAATGTGTTAAATCTAAAGATACATCATTCCTGGTTCTACAATGACCTTCCAACATCTGTTCTGTTGTCTATTTACAGTTCATACCACTTGTGTAACTGTAATAGGAGGGCACCGACATTTTTTTCAATAGGTGCTTAATGGTCAAACAGCAGCTAATCATGCAGGCAAACAACAGTTTCCTTGTACCTACTCCACACAGAAAAAACAGGACAGAAACATTTTTCTTTAAGATCAAGTGCTTTTATAAAAACACACAAGGTGAAGTATACTCTAGTGTTACCTGTAGCAAACTACTGTGGTACAGGGCACGGCGACTTCTGGCACAAAGTTGCAAATCAGGTGCTGGAGTTACTCATGGGCCACAGGTAAAGAGCATGCTTAGTTAAACATGTGAAATCTGGGTGGGAACAGCTAAATGGGCTTCCTGAGAGCATAGGCCAGATGCTGAGAGGAGTCAGATAACTTTTTAAGCTTTTTGGTTGGAAACATTGCTTGAAACCATGGACAGCAAAACATGCAAAGGGAGAGCCCTGATTTTACAGAGCAGTGCAATCAAACTGCTTTTGGCTGTGAACCATTAACACTCTACAGGAGTGAGAGCATGCCATGATAACGCAGAAGTCACTTGTGTGTTATAAATGTTGCCCTTGACTGAGGCTATGGGTAATTCCAACCATTGCCAAAAGGACCTCAACTGTAATGCACAAGTTATAAGATCCACTGGCCCCCCAGCCATCTGCACCTTAAATATTGCACAAATGCCTACAGCAGAAGTGTTGTGCTTGTTTGTTCATTTGTTTGTTTTTTAACTTCCCGGAACTAGTTTGTCTTATTTAGTTCTGAGATTTCTCAGAATTCTCTCAGAATCTGAGAAAATTTCTAATCCTGGGAAAAATAGAAATTGTATACATGCTTATGAAGGTGATCTTCTGGAAGGCTTCTTCTAGAAGGTACTTGTGATGGATATACTTCCATGGTACGTTGCAGTCAAGTATTGTACAGAAATTTAGCATGGAAGTTCAGAAGGAATAAATTTTACTCTTTCCAATGCCTTGGTTTCAAAATCCAGTATGGACTGAAATCCCTAAGCAAAAGGTCTTGTGCCCCATGAAAGTGGGTCAGCTGCGGGAAGAGACTTAGAAAGATGTGAAAGATTATTTCCCTAGCAATCAGAATATAAAATCCCCTTCTCCAAAAGACGGGGGTTTTTAACTCATGTTACCTTGTTATTTTCTTTCCACAGTTGTAAAAGTTTCAGGTGTTTGTGCTCCTCAAAATTACAAGAGCAGGGAGGGGCAGAGACCCTCAGCTTCAGTCTGTGTCCTGAATTGGTTGGAAATTAGTGGACTCAGTTGTGTCTGTGCTAATAAACCTGACAGCATCAACTAACTCCTGCAGTGAGGGTTAAGGCTGGCATTATGAGACAGCTCATATGCAGTCCTCTGCAGGAGATCTCAGCCTCTGGAGTTTTAAGCTTGCAGGAGAAGACTAGATTTATGAAAGTTTTTGGGAGAGGGAAGGATGGGTCATTTATTGGTTGAGTTTTTGGGAAGCATGCAAGGAAACTGAATAAGTGTCTGGCATAGTATAAACAGCTTTTGCATGGGATACTTGAAGCCAGGGAGTCATGAGAGGTAATGTGGGAGAGGAAACATAGCATCTGACTCCATTCTCATTAATAAGGACCTCTAGCTCTTTCTGACAGCAGTTTTACAGACATTCACCATTTCACAGGATCCACCAAGATAAAATCTTCAGCCCCCATAAGTCTGTCAAGCATGCACATGATTCAGCTGTTGTAGAGGGACCCAGGTGCCCAGAGATGAACAAAGGAAAAGGCAATGATAAGGACTCAGAGCAAAACTGCAGTGGGTGATCCATTTCATGCCATCCACCAAAGGCTCTGTCAAGCTTGTCCCCACCAGGCTAAGGCCAGTTCCCTAGACCTCAGACTGACAATGCCCAGCTGTTCTACATGTAAATTCAAACACACAGCTTTGGTATTAAATGTCTTAGACAAAAGCATTATGGAAACTCCACATCTTGCTCATCCAGCTTTTGCATTCTCTATGGTGCCTACATGAAAATGCCTCTGCCCCTCTCAGGGAAATCAGTTTTCTCTTCCCAGCTTAATAATTAAATAAGCATTGTAAGCTACCTGATGGAAGGCAGTTGGCAAAATTGACTGATTTGCTGAGAGAACTGCAGCTCCAATTTGCAGTCTTTGTAACTACTAAGCTAAGTTCACTTCTAATACAAGAATCTACCAAAATATCCAAAGGCAAGAGAAGAACTAATCTGCATGGGGAGGTCTGCTGAACTACCTGTAAGCAGTGACATCTCAATAATTTTTGATTCATCCCCTAAAGCATATTTGTCAAGAAGAAACATCTCTTGTGATAGGTAGGGCAGATAAGACTTTCAAGGGAACTGGACATGAGGAATGATCTCCATAAACCAAGGTAGTCAGACCCACAGACGGTGCAATATATACATCTATTATGGCTCTGTCTGCCTCTTTCTCCCACTTAAAAAAGAACAGAAGAAAGAGAAAAACCTTCTCCTTAATGTGGTGGTGACTTTGAGGCCTCAGTCTTTTTTACTGATTCTGAACTGGCATCAAGAACACTAAAAAGCCTAAATTAAACCTTTTTTTTCCATTTCCCACTCCCCTTTAAAAATCAGATTACAAGATACAGCAATTGGAAACGGTCCGCAAAAATTAGGCCAGTACAGTAAAGGCAACAAATATTTTCTGAAAACAATACTGTAAAATGCCGGAAACATCAGGCTTAAAGACTGTAAAAACAACTTGGGGCTGTATTCCCTCCCTCCAGTCCATAGAGTTAGGAACAGTGCAAGTCTCAGCATAATTTAGAGCAGCTCCTGAAACTCTTGAACCTCTGGCATCCAACAATGACCACAGCTGCACCAGCAGGATCACTGATGTCCAGCAACGTTATTGTCCCTAGTGTGCTTCCACAGCTCCTCCCCTGAGGCATCTAGGGGGGACTGAGGTAGTCAGTCACCTTAGCTCCCCACTGACCTTAGACTTCACAGCTGAAGGGAAAACCTCAGCTCTCCATTTAGGGAATACAAAGGCAGGACAAGATGTAGTCGAGACACAGACTACATGCAACCAGTATCAGAATACAGAGAAAGCATCATATGAAAAATGTTAATTTCCGGTGTTAATATGCAGCAAAACTTATCTCGTCCCACCAAAAGAGGATTTTAGATAAAAGTCTAGGCTTTAATGGCTGAAAACTCAAGTTATCCAAATTCTCCAGAAAGCCACTAGGTTTTCTCAAAGTATTTCCTACCTTAAAATATTTCAGCCCAAACACTTAAGCTGTAGGCATTTCATTAGCTTGGCTGCAGTCTATCACTGGTAATCTTTCGCTGCAATTCATTTTCAGGGTAACTGTTTGGATTTTTTTACAGGACACATTTGTGTATATGAGATTTTATCAACAATAACAGAAGAGATCAGAAACATTCCCCAGTTCTCTTGGCCAGGGAGATATACCCAGAGCTATTCATTGAACAAATCCGTTAGTTGCCCATGGTGTATCGCCCTGACTGAAACATGGTCCAGATCTAACAAACAACAAAATACTGTTTGTTATCAAACCACATCTTTGGGTTTGCCCTTATACTTCCTTCATCAGTCAGTTATTACTAACCAGTTCTAAACACTGATGTACACCATGCTTTTTTTTTGTCCTTCAATATATTGATATTACCTGGTAGTTTGTTTTCTTTATTTTGAAAATTCAATCCATGAAGATTTTTGGTTTTGCCTAATGAATTAAGATTACTTTCTAAACATTTTAACATAATCATAAACTTAATTACACAGCTCCAGGAAAAAAAAAAGGCAAATCTTTTTTCCTGCCTTGACTTGGTCTAGAGAGTTTTGGTTTGAACCAGTGCTTGTCATGGTAAAATTAAAAGTATAAGTAAGAAGTCCTGCATTTTGATTGAATTATTCTGAGGAAAGTTGAACTTAATTACCTGAAACAATAACAGACGTTTCACAGAATCCCTTTGTCATAATTGCTTTGCTAATGCCTTTGATTTTGGGGGTTTAATTGGGATGCCTAAAGACTGTGAATTTATTGTTCTATGCTGCCTCTAGTCACCTCTAAGCACCTCTAGAGAATGACTAAAGTCACAGAAATTTAGAATCACTTTTGAGATTATTTCGTTATCTCAAAATAAGTAGAATTATTTTTTGCCAAAATGTTTTCAAAATACTAAGTAAGTAATGTGAAAGAGCTGTGTCACTTTGAATAGTGCAAATTTCCACACGAGATGCAGAGGCATAGAGGATTTGTCCCTGATTCTCTATATCAAATATTTTCATTGCTCAATCTAAATAATGAATTTGTGACAGTGAAGTTGGAAGAGGAATGCACCTCAGGACATTAATATTTTCCCTGATATCAAAATAGAAGTGCTTTCAGTTAAAAAAAAATAAAAAAAAAAAACCACTAAAAAAAATCACATTATGGAGAAAGAAATAGGAAAATCCTTAGAGTCACATAAAAGTTGACACCTCACATAGGACTGCATGATTACACTGTGGTTACAAAGGATGGCATTTTCCCCACTAAATCTAAAAGTCTTTACTGAGATCTTAGGAATCTAGCTGTCTATCTCTATAATGAACAGCAAAGGACAGACAGGCTTACAGGACAATGTTTCAACCCTTTTAAGCTGTGGATGAGCTGTTGTTGCCTGGATATAAAACTAGGCAGAAGACCCTGCACAGAGAGTGATTATCAGTCATTCTATGTTACCATGGAAAGACTAAGAAGGACCCCAGGTCCTGCAAGGATACGTTCTGGGTGTGGTGCTCCTCATCCATCGACTCATCCATAACCTCAGTGGTGGAGCACAGGGTTTATTACGTTCACAGAGGATAATGACCTCCCAGTGTCAGGGCATAGACAGCACATAGCTGCTAATACCTCGGAGGACAGATTTCTTCATAACTTGAAAATATGAACTAGAAAAATATGAAAAAAATCAACAAAGCCAAACATAAAATGTTGCAGGTAGCTAGAAATAATCAACTAGACTTAGTAGAAAGGGCTGCGAGATCATATATAAGATGACATCTTAAGATCTTTTCTGTTTCTCTAGGCATTGTTGTCTGGAGGTGCCTATCTCCCCTTAACGGCTAAAGACTTTATGTAGAGTGTTTAGGATCCAAATATTTGCACTTTATGTACACAAGATTAAGAGAAAGAGAGAAATAAATTTGGATCATTATGTATTCACTCTCTATCAATAACTCTTCTTGTCACATGTCTGGTCACTGTTCTTCTAATGATCTTATAAAAAAGAAGGTCCTCACCTTAGCACACCAGTCATTCAATGGCATATAGTTCCTTAGTTTAATGCATAGTAAAGAACAAACGAGAGGAGGAACATTTCAGTACTTGTCCCTACTCTTTCATGACCCAAATGAATTTCAGAATCTGCACTTGAAACATAGGAATTATATTGGTGTCTGGTAGCTACAAAGTGCTCCAGACAAAACACCACAAATACAGAAGACAGGATAATGGTTACAACCCATGCCAGGAAAGAGGGAGGATCATATTGCACTCGAGAAAGAGAGTGCCTAAGTAAACCTGCGAGGTACCTGAGCTCTTCTGGGAATATATAGTTCTGCACTGTCCCTGACCGTACTAAATTTCAACATAAAATTAACGTGAAGGAACAGGGAAAAAGAGGAGCGCAATATTTACAGAAAATATTTCTTTGGTAAATTGTGTCCAGTATATAAAATGACAAGATGATTTGCAAAAGTGAAAAAATGTTCCAAAAGACAGATCAACAATAAAAGAAAAAACTGTAAGTATCATATGTTGTCCTTGACCTTTCTCTCTACAGTGCTGAGCAATATTTAGCTGTGTTTAGTTAGAGTACTATTTCCTGTTCTTCATTCCTCCAACATGTTCTGAACAATCAGAGAGATCTCCAAGCTGACTGGGTCCCTTCTGCCAAACCCCCCTCTCAAGTTGTCTTAAAAGTGAAGATCTGGAAAAACTGTATTATTATGCAGCATCAGTCAGATTTTTTGTCCAAGGAGATTTTTCTCTAAACTGCCAAACATCTGCTTTAATGGCTGGATGTCACTAGCTTCTGTCTTCTAACTGACTTCTTAACGTACCCTTTCTTCCAAATCAGAATGAAGACTAATGACAACTTAAATGCAAGAAATAGTCTGAGAGGCTAAATTAAGCTTGTGCTTTCATCCAAGCACAAGAAATTTTTGTGATTTCAGTTTAAACTCATGGGTTGCATGCATACGAATCCCTGAAAACATCACAGATTCCAGTTAACACCTACTGCCAAATTTTGCACTGATTTGCACCATCTGCCACCATATTAGAGTCACTCACTAAAATCCGTGGCAGATTTGGCTCATTACACAGAGATTCATTTATTTGTCATCAGATGCTGCAAAGGAACAGAAAAAACTTCATGTTGTAAAAATCTCTAATGCTTTCTCATAACAGCAAAGTTTAAGCTCTTGCTTTCATTTGTGCTGACAGAATTGTCATTATTCAGGTGTTCATTTAGAATTATTTGTTTCACCATTTTTATCTTTTGAATTGACTGTTTTCACTTACACCTTAAACATTTAAGAACTTAGTCACTATTTTATTTTTGTAGGTTTGAGTCACTATTGTCAGACAGATGTGGGCTGTGCTATATAAAAGAGATGTTAGACACTTCATCCTTGCTTGTGGTGTGTTGAGTTTTCATTGTTGAAGAACACTTTGATAGTACTATGTTTCATAGTGGTAGGCATTCACTGTAAAAATTTTTGTCCTTTTGTGCCAAATAACTTGCAGTGATAATGGCAGATGCCAGGTGCTGCAGTTGTACTGGTTGTTTCAAGATATGTGATTGAGTTTAACTGGGTACTTAATCCTCCAATATCCTACTCTTTTACTGCTCTGCTATTGTCCCTCCAGCAGCATCCTCCAAAACTGTTTTCTCAACTGCAGAAATCAAACCATCTCTTTCAATTCTCCCTAAGAATGCAGGGCAACTTATCTCCAATTTCTTTTCCTCCTGCTGTCTTTCTAGCAGATTCTTAATCTGTAGCACTTTCTGTTAATCCTAAATACACTGAATTATTTTCTTCTATATAATTCCAACATTATATTGTAAGTCCTGAATGTTAATGGTGATCCTGAGCCAAGACAAAGAGTTTCAGATTGTTTAAAGATATCAAACTTTACACCTAGGGTGAACTTCATTCTTAATCTTTCTATTTCTATCCTCTTTCATCCTCTATCTCTATTTTTCTAGGTTCTGGTGGGAGGTTATATAATCTTGGAGCCATATATAAACCACCTAAAATGGCCTCTTGTCATGGTTTTAGCTGGGATAGTTGATTTTCTTCACTGTAGCTAGTATAGTGCTGTGTTTTAGACTTAATATGAAAATAATGTGATAACACACTGATGTTTTAGTTGTTGCTAGGTAGTGCTTACACTAGTCAAGGACTTTTCCAGCTTCCCATGCTCTGCCGGGTGCACAAGAAGCCGGGAGGGGAGGGGATACAACCAAGAGAGCTGATCCGAATTGGCCAAAGGGATATTCCATGTCATGTGATGTCATGCCCAGTATATTAACCGGGGGGAGTTGGCCGGGGGAAGGTGCGATCGCGGCTCGGGGACTGGCGGTGTTGGTCAGCGGGTGGTGAGCGGTTGCAGCACTTGTGGTTTTTTTTTTCCCTTTTCCCTCTTTTCCCTGGGTTTCGTTTCTCTCTCTCAATATTTCTTTTTATTATATTATCATTATCATTATTATTATCATTACCATTACTGTTCTAACTTTTTTATTTTAATTATTAAACTGTTCTTATCTCAACCCATGAGTTTTCTTGCTTTTGCTCCTCTGATTCCCCCCCCCATCCCACAGGGGGGGGGGGAGTGAGCGAGCGGCTGTGTGGTGCTTAGTTGCTGACTGGGGCTAAACCACAACACCTCTAAAATCAGCATTGTTATGAGTAGTTCAGTCCCTGATCTTCAGAACTGCCAGATTCAGGCTCCGCACAGAAACAAAACAGTCAAAGTTAGATGCCATATCCAAATCTATTACAAGCTTCACTTTGGTCTGTGCTTACTGATTCCCACTGAATACATAGCCAAGCAGCATTAAAGAAGTCTAGAAGATGAACAGAAGACAGTTGGAATCACTTGCAGCTCTCATAGCTTAGGAGATACCTAGTCCAAAGCTAGATACAAAGAAGATCACAACGTGGAAAATGGTGCGATTTAGTCTGGTGGAGATGACAGAATCTCTACCAACACAATACACCCTTGAACAGAAAACCATAGCAAGGGAGGTAGTCTTCTTCCTCATTTCACACAGGCAGGGCCACAAGCTGATGCTAGAGGAAGGCAACCCAGTCCTTACTTTGAAGCAATGTGTGACACTGCTTGATCCATATTATTGGAATTCTTTATGCATACAAAAACTGAACCAAAAGAGTCAAAGGAGACTGTTTCCTACAAGAATGATGATGCTTTCAGATAAGATGAAGAATGTTTTAACAGCCATTTTGTCTAGAGATTTCTAGACATACACTTTCTCTGAACATGCCTACAAACAGAATGGACATTCAAAGGGAACACAAAAATAATTCTAACTCAAAAAACCTAACAAATTTAATTTTAGGTATGTCAAGATCCATCCCTTACAGAAGATGATTGAAGACCAAGGCTTGTAAGTACCTGCCAAATTGAGGTACTTCCATTTTGGGATACCCAGCTTGAAAAGGTAGCACCTCTAGTTCTTTCAAAAACAGTGATTTGGGTGACATAGCTGTATCACCCTTCTCTTGGAAACCATAGTTGTGTTTTGAACACTGACAGTTTTGGCTTTACATTCTAATTTAGAGAGACCATGAGCCAAGGCACAATTAAGGCAGAGAAGGAAAAATACAAATGAAAAATTCGATGAACTATATAAAGGATACAAAACACTATTTCTCCCACTGGTCAGAACAGATTCTGGTAGGAAAACTGAGGGCTTTTACTATCAATGGCTTCACTTAGCCAGAAAACAGTATTCACAAGAGAAACCAAGAAACATTGAGATGACAGGGGACGTTGATTCCAGCTAGTGTTGGGAAACATGAGTTCAAAAATAATTCAACAGTTTTGTGGATGTTTACACTCCATAATGTCTTCCTATCCACTTGGTCCCATTAAGATCCTTCTAGTCTCCAAGACTTCTGAATCTGTCAGCTATTAGCCAGTGTACTGTAAAAGACCTTCATTTGTATCCTTGGCTTTGGCACTGTACTGTCTGCATCCCGTTCCTGTGATGAATACCTGCGCTGACATTCCTTCTCAGCAAATAGATTTTGTTACAAATGATCCCATTATTGATTTTGTAGTAAGTTGAGTAAATCCTAAACCTCAAATACGGTGTGGTAGTTATGTTTCACAGCTCTCAGTACCTTATTGGCATTCAAGTTGTACTAGCTTCTACTAAAATCATTCTGTTGCAGCATGAAGCACAAATACATTTCACTGTTACGCTTGCTGCAAAGCTGCCAATTATTTTAATGCTGCCATATGAGAAATAAATGAATGCTTATATATTTGTTTCGGCAGCTGTTTTTAAGCAAAATCATCCTTTGCTTTCTTTGCAAATTGTGCTTTGTTCATGACAAATTCTGGATCATAGAAGCTAGCCAATTTCTTGTGAGAAAGGCAAGCCCACCAGTTACAGACAGACACAACATAGGTGCCTCATTTTATTATTTTGGATTAGATGTGGCATATCATTATGTTTAATACATTAAAATTAGCAAGGCATGCAACAGCAGGTCGCAAACCAGACCTGATCACATTTTAACCACTCCTTTCACTGCTGCTTTCTTTGTCAATAACAACTGTTAGAACTAGGAGTAGGTCTTTTTTAAAATCACACACTAAGAAAATTAATAATCCTTGCTCTTCCCTCCTCCCCAAATTATTTCTTTTTGGTCCCAAAGGGTGCTTACATTTGAATGACAGACCTTCAGTTCATCACATGCCACTAAGTGAAGTTTCCTGTGTTCAAGAGTAATGAGTCCTGTCACATTACAATCCACTGATAAAAGGTTAAACAGGTTTGACAGGTATATCTAAGAAATTTTGGAGGTCAAGAGGTTAGAAGAACCCACTGTGCATCTATTGAAACTGAGAGCTGAATCTAGTATTTTTTAAGTCGCCAAATATAAAGAAGTACAGCTTAGCTTCTCTGAAGACAGTGAAAGGACATAGCTGCCAGACAAAGACAGTCTGACATGCTCTTTGAAATCACCTGCTTCTCCCCTGTTCCTGTGAGGGAACCTGGGACCAAGAAAGCATGCTGAATCAACCTGCTGGGCCAGACATCCTCTGCTGATGTGTGCCACCACCGCAAGATCGATGTCTGAGTGCTGACCCTGCTAACTGCACTGCACACATGCTGTCACGGAGTGGAAAAAGGACAGTCACAGGGGACTTGGCAGGAAATATGTCATTAACCCTTTTGCAGCTGAACTCCTGACTCTCTCCCTTCAGTTCTGATCATACTGCACGTGGGATTTTAAGTTTGCATTTACTTATGCACAGATAGCTCAAAACGAAAAAAGTGGTTGGGAGGTAGGTAGGCAGCCAGAGGCAGATGCTTTTTGTCCTCACCCGATCTTTGGAGGTTGAGGTCCTTTCGCAGCAAATTACCACTCACAGAGCAAAAGAGAGAGGGGGGTGCAGACCTGCCTCTGATGGGTTTATCTCATGAACAACCTCTTGTGAAGAGGTTTATAGATAAGTTGTGTAGGTTACACAACTAACAAACTAGAGACCAGGGACAGGGATTGACCCATCCCTTTTTGATATCTACATTGCCTACATCCCAAATAGTCATTCTACGCTCCCTGTATTGTCAATGGAAGAAAACTGACTTTCCTTGGGAGCACTTCACCTGACAGTGACATTGGTGTTCAGGACTCAGACCTTTCCAAGGAAATCTTTTGGCTGCTGGCATTCAATGAATGGCACAGGCTCAACAGTGCATGAAAAACCTTTGTTCAGCATTGGACACTCGAAAAGCTCACCACCCTGATTTCTGTCCTAGCTGCCTTCTTAATGGCAGAAGGCACAATGGGTAGAAAGAAGCCATCCAGGAAGATTTCTTAACCCTATATATTTCCATTGCTTCCTAGGGCAGTGTCAGCAAGAGCTGCACTTGCTGAGAGCCATTGCATTCATATTTGTTACACACATCCCCTGTCTTGTTTAAATGTTTTCTCTGTAATATGGATTTTTGTCCAGGATTTAGCTTTCATTTCTAGGTAGCTAGGGAAAGGGAGCGGAAGGTTATTTACAGGCTGTAGAAGTGGAGGAAGATTGTGTGAGGAAGTGAAATGAAAAAGCCACTTGGCACAAAATCATCCTGCCACAGTGCGTTGTGCTTGCCTGTCTGCCCCAGAGCGTGACTGTCAGTGTACACTGTGTAAGTGCATTTATTTCAAAGAGCTACTTCGGTTTACTCCAGCCGAGAATTTGCACCCCAGGCTATAAAGTACTTACCA
Organism: Sula dactylatra; assembly: GCA_013389905.1. NCBI lineage: Eukaryota > Metazoa > Chordata > Aves > Suliformes > Sulidae > Sula > Sula dactylatra. The sequence goes on along the minus strand of WEKW01010915.1, from coordinate 17,693 downwards.
GGCACATGATATATATCTTTACCTACATTTTGCTTATATGTTACACATCCTTCTTTGTGATGTAGCGTTATTATTAAATGACACAATGAACACTTGAAGAAGAAAATCTTACATACATTCAATGACAAACCTTTCTGTTAGCTAATCAGAGATAGAGAAGCACTACAGTATTTCTAATTTGAATACTATGCTATCCATCTGGATAAAAAAGACATCAGTTAGAATTATGGAAAGTCCATTAAAAGGAAAAGGAGTCTACTTATTGATATTTGTTCTGATGGAGTGCATGCTCCACAATGACATGCTTTTCCTGGATTACATAAACTGATGCTTATAAAGCACATCAGAACAAAAGTGACACAGCTCAAATCAGTCATTACCATAGGACTACAAAACTGTTCCTTTGTTGGCCCAAAAGGTAGGTATGATTAGCTAGACAGACATCTTCATGCTTATTTTTCCTTGAAAAAGGGATAGATAGTTTCATGTAGAAATTAAAATCAATACAAATGACCATTTGCAAAGGCATTTAGCCCATAGCTTTCTAGTTTAAGGACTCTAGAACATCATTCTGCTGAGCAGCCAAGAGATGAACTATTTATCAAGGCAATGAAGTTTGGCTTTATGGTCACAGTATGCATCACCTCACAATGGATGGCAAATGCATGCATTTCCATCAAAATGACATTTACTGCTTAAAAACCTTAGCCTTTTTGAGCACATGGCTTAAAAACAAACACAAACTGCTAAAAAAAAACCCAAAACACAACAGACTGGTACAGATGTAATTTTAAAGAATATCTGAGAAAACATGCAATGCTAAGGTGAAATGCAATACTAAGCAGTTAAGAGAAGGGAGCTTGAGTCTCCTAAGAGCTCTTTCTAACCCCTAAGACTCTAAACTGCAGCTGCAACATTACAAAGCTTTGATGGCAATAACAGTTTACGGGTTTTATGACCTCTCTCATGTCTTAATCCTACCACAGGACACTCCCTTTGGCTGTCCTGTAACAGCCATGCATGGGGTTGTGTAGTTGAATTAGTATAGCCAAAACCCTATGTTATTGTTGCTTAGATAAACCAAAAAAGTTTGCTGTTTAGGTCAGAGCACAGTCCCTTGAGCAAGAAAACATGTCTTGGCCTAGCTGTGGGATTATGAAGTGGTACGAACAGGTATAGTTTAATGTGATACAAAAGTCTTCATAGCTTATAATTGCAGCCTAAAGGTAATCATCCAGGGTTCCTATGGAGTCCCTTTAGATATGAGACCCTCACTCTGACTTGCCAAGCTTGCCCATACAAGCATTTTTCAGAAATGTTTATATCTGGCCAAAGCCGACAAATTTGTTGTAGACACCTACATCTGAGCTCATTGCTCGCTTTGTAGTTGGCAGAGAAACAGTTATATTCAGAATGAGATTCATATGATTTTTTTTTTATGGCTCCTTCAGGATAGAATTAATTAAACAATAAAACGGGCAATCTGTCTTCACTGCCTACAAAGAGAGCCTGGGGTAATTATCTCAGATAAAGACTGGAGAAATCTACTTTTGCGCAAATGAAATGCACTGTTTTTGCTCTCCATACCTGCTGCTGGCCCTGATTCAGTTAACAGCCTGTTAACTGAATTCAGAAAGTCAGATCAGCAATTATAACATATATGTTTATATATAGCAAGTTGGTAGAAAGGACAACTTGCTGACTTTGTGCAGAGTATAAAAGCGGTGGTATATAAAATTATATTGCATTGCACAGGTTTTTATGGACAGGTGTCTGTTTAACATTGCTAATGTTTTTCAGCAGTCAGCTGTTTTAAACTTCACTGCCTTTTACATAGCCACAAGTAGGATAATTTTCAACTACTCCTAACAATGAGCAAGCTGAAGCTGTAGAGAGTGTGTGTGTGTGTGTTTGTGTGATATCTCGCCTAACCGGGCAGATATTTGACAGCCTGTGAAGTGGGAGAAAAGTCTTGATGAACACTAGAAGTCCCACAGCAGCAGCTGGGAATCAAAGCTAACCTTGAAGAATCCTGTAATGACCCACAAACAAGACTTTCTCAGAACAGTTTGTCTCTACGCTTGTCCATCCCAGCACGTTTGTGGGGTAGTCAGATCCAAGATAGGACTTTGCTATACTGACTGTTTAGCTAGTAAGTTTATGAATACCCAGAAGAGTGATCACAGTTTAAGGATATAACATTGTGAATGATGAATGAAATACAGCCCCCGCCTAGGCATAGGAACAAGGGTTATGATTCAGCATGAATTTTTCTTACCCACTTTAGGATAAGCCAAATTGCAATATATAGAACTAGCCTGTCTCCATTGATGAGTGAGGTAACACAGATGAATAGATTAGACTGGATGCTTAATTTTCAGACAGAAAAGTGAGATTAAATGAAACCCACCACTAAATGAATCTTACAATTAATTTGCTGCAAGTTATGAGGAAAACTGTACAAGGAAGTTGCAAGATGCATTTTCCTTTTATTTTAGTATAATGCCTCCAGATCATGGGGTACTTTGGAATCAAGTGCTGCCATTTCTTTAACCAGCATCAACCTCTTTACAACGGAAGCCTTTTTGATGGAACTTACCTGATAAAGATATACATCTACATGCACCAAAAAAAAGAAGAAATCAAATTAATCAATTCATTGTTTTCTGCCAAAATAATAAAATCAGATTCATACACCCAACACGTTCTTGTTATAAGAGCATGAATTAATTTCACTAGTGTTTCATTAATGACATGGAGGAAAATAAAAACTCTGTTCATACCTTCTCTGTTCAACCAGCCATAAAATGAACTAATAATTTTGTAGCTATTTTTTTACTGTAACCTCAGGTGGTGTTTTTAACTGCAAGACAAAATTTGACTTGGCTGTTCTCACTGTTGAAGAAAAGCAAAACGATTCTTTTTATTTAATGAAAAAAAAAAGGAATACATTTCTTCCACATATTTCAAAACCCAGTTTAACATAGCCTATTTTGTTCCTGATTGTTTCTGCAAAATAAAAGGGTTAGGTAGGCTCCAACACACTTCAAGACTACTTTATAAAACCACTCTAATTTAGCTCTGAGGTTGTCAGCATTTTGGGGGAGGATGATCTTGCACTTTCTGAAGGACAAGTGAAAAGTAAACCTGCCCAACACTGTGTTTATTTGCACGGTAGTTTCTCACAAAAACATATTTTGTTAATAGCACTTATTACTATTTTGCATTTTTAAGGAAAAGAACCAGATTTTGTTTTCAGATATTTCGTAAAATACTCAAGATCCGTCTACAAGACGCTGTACATGTGCACACTGAGGAGAGAGCGTGTAGAATAAGACTTTATCCTTCGCTTAAGTTAGCAAATGCTGTATCCATGCACCCCTTTCCAGCCAGGATCAAGCTCCAGGGCAGCTTTCCACCCAGCCATTCCCCAAGTCTGCTGAACAAGGAAGTCAAACAGTAAAACTCCTCATCTGTGTGGGGTAGACCTGCTTTTACTTGCTTTCCTCAGTGGCAAGGTAAGCAGCATGAAAAGAGGTTGGAATTAAATTCATGTAACTGCAGAAATTGAAAAACTAAGCAGCTAGGCTAAACCAATCTTCTAGTCTGCCTGTATAGTCCATGGTATGAGGCTAAATCAGTGTTTTACAGGCCTGGGGAAAAAAAAAAAAAGCCGTCTAATTATCATGACTATGCAAGTGAAACAGGGGAGCTTGAGAGTGTGACTGATCCAGTTAAGAGAGAAATGAGCAAACCTGTAGTCCATCAAGTAACTAACAAAGGTCTACAAAGGTAATATTTTAAGATGTACAAACTAAGAACTATCAAAACATTTCAGAACATTATATATAGCATGAACTAAATGCAGTATGCTGCTATTCATTGGAGCCTGTGTGCCTGGAATATAAGTAATTAACTAAGAACTGAATGATAATCATGCAACAGGAAAATTATAACTATTAGATTATATACAAAAGGAAGTTTTAGCTCAAATTCTTTGGACATGTGCTGGTGGATGGCTGCATGCTTCTGGCTGCTAGCTGGTGCCAAGCACACCAAGTTATGCTTGTGACTTGAAAGACTATCTGCATAACAAAACCTGTGTAACAATCCAGCCTTGAATCAAATTTTTGGTTGAATGATTCATGGTGGTGGAAAAGAGGCAAGGTCTGGAGCAGACAATGTTACTGCTGGCTAGCTAATTAACGGCCAGTCCTGGAATGAAAGTAGGGGGGTTTGGAGGGTGAGAGAAGCAAACTCTAGAAAGAATAGAAAGTTGATATATGACTAGGTGTCTCCAGAGGGTGACATTGGCTCCAGGGGGAGCCTGCTTATACAAATTCAGCTACATGCTTAATTTTTACCCAGCTGAAGTTATGTAAGAGGAATTCCACTCTAGTAAGTTAACAGAGGAAATTTTCCCTCTGTTTTTGGAGAGTAAGGCAGTTTTCACATGATCTTGTGTATGTTATGTTTTTGGGGAACAATGGGTCCAGAAGCAGGCGAGGCTTTTACAGCCAAAGTGTCCCATATTGGAAAAAACTTGTTATTACAGTGCAAAAAATCATCATTCTAAGGGCAACACAATGCACTGTATAGCAAGTTTCAACTCAGAATGAATATTTACAGCAACTGAATAAACTTCTGGAAATGGGTACAGAAGCAGCCTTTCCCATAGCAGCATGAATGGTGCAGCTTTAATGTTGTTTAGAATTTTGGCTGGAGGCATTGAGAACATCAACTTTTTAATGAAAACTCAAAGCGTCCATAGCAGTGTGAAAATTCTAACATTGTTGTATCCCCATATCACTTTTTAACAGCTTGAAGGAAGAAAAACTTTCATTTTAAATGATTCTTGGTTAATTTACAAAGAAATTAGTAGCAGAAAACTTCTAGAAGGTAATAGAATAGCATTACTTGTGCATGTCACACAACATCAAGCCTAGAAATGTTGCCATAAACTGCTTTTTCTTATAGCAGAATTATCCTGCTCTTTTCAGAGCCACTTATCAGAGATTCATGAATTAGGATCTGGTTTCAGGTGGGCTAGTATCTTCAGGTGCCATGAGATGATGTAACCTCTTTGACTTTGCTTGCTAAGGCTATGGCCCATATATATTTCCTAGAGGAAATATGCCATATGAATTAATGAATTAATCACCTGCTTTAAGTTGGAGTATTTATTCAGTCACTCTAATCAGCAAGAGATTGATATGCTGAAGTCCCCATAGCTAAATAAAAGAGAGCAAGAATTGCAGTATTGAGATGGTCATAAATATTTGGAAAGTGGATAAGTTAATGGAAAGAAATAAGGCTTTGTCTACTTTAAGGAGCACAATGCAGGAATTCCTAAGCTGTAAGGGTGTTGTGGTTTAAGCCCAGCCAGCAACTAAGCCACACACAGCTGCTGGTTCACACCCCCACCCCACCCCCCGCAGCGGGAGTGGGGAGAGAATTGGAAGGGTAAAAATGAGAAAACTCATGGGTTGACATAAAGACAGTTTAATAAGTAAAGTAAAAGCCATGCAAACAAAGCAAAACAAGGAATTCATTCACTCCTTCCCATCAGCAGGCAGGTGTTCAGCCATCTCCAGGAAAGCAGGGCTCCATCACGTGTAATGGTTACTTGGGAAAACAAAACACCATCACTCTGAATGCTTCCCCTCTTCCTTGTTCTTCCCCCAGCTCTATATGCCGAGCATGATGTCATATGGTGTGGGATATCCCTTTGGTCAGGTGGGGTCAGCTGTCCCGGCTGTGTCCCCTCCCAAATCCTTGTGCACCCCCAGCCTCCTCACTGGTGGGGTGGGGTGAGAAGCAGAAAACGCCTCGATCCTGTGTAAGCACTGCTCAGAATAATGAAAACATCCCTGTGTTATCAACACTGTTTTCAGCACAAATCCAAAACATAGCTCCATACTAGGTACTATGAAGAAATTTAACTCTGTCCCAGCTAAAACCAGTACAAAGGGCTAATAAATCCAATATTACTAACCAGGGCAGTAAGTTCGCCTTTTTTCAGGACCATATCACATGAATGTCTGAAAGTTGTGTAGGCAGACTGACACAAAAGCTTGTTATTTCACATGGTCTCTGGCATGAACATGACTTCTAGACTGATTTTGGGTGTCTGCGTTCCTCAGTCCCCAATACAGCTATTAGGCTAGCATAGGCATGCCTGGCTCCACTGACTCCATACCCACCAGTTTCATCACGCAGTGGAAAGCTTAGAGGAGGTGTAGTTGTTCTTCAGCACCCAGGATACGTGGCTTGGCACCTTGTAGCACATGACCCCTAAATCATGTGGCAGAGCAATGCTTAGAAAAAGAAGGTTATGCTTCTCTTTCTGATGATTTTGTTGCTGCAGCTAACCCAGCATTCCTCTGATAAATCGTCTCAGTGGCTGAAGGGAAGCATGACTTCAGAAAGATTGTGATGTTTTTTTCTTAATACCAACCATTTTCATACCCCTTAGAGCAATCTGGCAAATTCCCTGGATAGTATACGCTTAACTTGTGTCAACCATGCATCCCAACACAACTGACAAGGGAAAAAAGTACTCCTACAAGCACGAAACAAGATTGGGAAGGGTAGCGAGGAGAGCATGGATGCAAGAAGTTTCAGCGTAAGACTTAAAATCAAGTGGAGAACTGAGGAGGTCCAGAGAGAGATTCGACTACTGCTCCAAGAAACAGGAGAAGGTTTTTGCTTGCACAGTATCAGAGGATAGGTTGGAATGAAAGTCAGAGGGCCAAAGAGGTGAATTTACATCTGGAGCAGGCAGCCCAATCCCAAAAGGCTGCCTGAAGAAGGCTAGAAAAGACTTTTTAATCTGCTTTTCTAAGGAAATTATATTAATGCAATCACACTGTCTCTGTGCACACTTCTCTCTATTCTCCAGCTTCCTTCCCTTGTATAGTTGGGGAAAAAAACTGCAGTCTGATTTGGCACTAGAGCTGAACTATCAAAAAGATAAAGTTATTAGTAGCTTCATAGAAGAAGGTGTCCAGGTGAAGGAGAGAGAAAAAAAATATAGTTTTCTGACCACCAGAAAGGATGCAGTGCAGAAGAGCTTATTGTTAGACATCAGAGGCTATGTATGGGACAGCAACCTTGAGATACAAGGATAGGCTTCATTCCACCACTCCCAGATCAGCCTGTTAAGACAAGGTCATGATTTTGACCTGGACTCAGAAATGCAGAAGGACATGCATGAGTTTATTCCAGGTTAAGTTAATACTCATTGGGATTTTTTTGTGTACTAGGTTCATAGATTTTTAAAGCCAAGAAAATTGGTAAAACCTTCTAGGACTTAGACCTAAGCAGATATGACACAGGGCAAGAAACCTTACCTTAATCATTTCTTCAATAAGAGTAGATAGGTCAGGTCACAGAGTAGTCTTAGGAGAATAAGGAATGGTTATATTCTAGCTGTTTCCAGGGAACATGACAACTAGAAAAAATTTTCACAGTGAATTTACAATAAAAATTTTGGATTTGGCCATCAAAATTTATTCATATAATTACTTGACTTCACTGAGTATTTTCAGCTCTTATGTTAGGGTCAGCTTATTCCTCTGTCTGAGAGGGAATCGGTTGACTTTTTCTCAGAAGTAGCATCAGAACTGCAGGGTGATGAGTGGGTAGGGAATGAATGACTAACTCTTCTGTTGATGCTTTTATATTTTATATAAATAATTAAACATTCCCTGGATCACAACCCAAACACAAGGATCCTACTTCCAAGATAGTGATCCCAGCCTCTCCATGTACTGCCGTATTGACTCTTTACGACTTGGCTGGTGGTCCTCATATCCAGAATAGTCCTGAGGTGCTATGAGCAAAGGCAGGAGCTCTGGAGAAAGCAATATACCCTTTAGTGAATGATATAAGCACCACTTTGTGCCTGTTTTTCAAGTGACAGGAGTGAGACACCAGACCTATAGATCAAACTATGGAAAGCCAGTCTTCTAACCTGTGTTAGGGTGATTTTACACCATTCTTTAACTCAAACCTGCATGACCTTCTACTTGCCGTTGCATGGGAGTATAGTAGTACAGTGAAGTTTAATTTCAAAAGTATTTCCCTCAAGCTCATTCAAATATTTTTTTCCCTATATGTATTTCCTTTCCTTCCCATTTTTGTCTACAAAAACAGACACTTCCCCTCATGTCAGTTTTAATGATGTTTTTGTAAATTGGCCCAGAGTCAGACCACACCATTTAATCTCTGCATTAAAAGGGCTAAAGAAGTATATGTCTTCAGAGGCATGCTGCTCTGTGTGGCACAGAGCTGTTCTCTTAAAGATAAACCAGCTCTACTTGAATGCCATACCTCAAGCTCACCACATTTTTAGGAAAAGAATGAAAAAAAAAATCACAGCTCTGCTTCCCCCACCCTTTTATTTTTTATTGTAGCGGTTTCTTATTCAATCATCTTCATGAAAGTGCCAAGCATTTCAGCAGTCCAGCTGCTCTTAAGACTTCCAAGGAGGATTGGAATGAGCCTCATGGGGAAGGTTAGAAGCAGGCTAGAATGCTGAATTTTGGCAGTCTCATAAAGGAGAGGAAGAAATATGTACCTACTTGGGGGTAATTTGAAGTTAAGAATAATTTGGGGCCTTTGTAAACAATAGCATCTTAAATTGGTTTCCAGAAAGCTCTTTCATTTTTCACTAAAAGCTTTTCAACATCAGATCATTTCAGTACTGAATGCGCTACAGTTCCCCTCCTTTCCCCCTCCCCTTGTACTCTTAGTAACTTTTGTTCATCAAAAAGAATTTTTCTACTTTATTGTATATTTCAAAATGTGTTATTTTTATATCTCAGCCTTCATCTTCTCTGATTTTGCTTCTTTTGGTCTAAGCATGAACAAGAGATTCTATTATGTGCAAAAAGATGCACTTAAGTAATATTAAATCTCTCATCTGAATAGTTATTCAAAATAGAATCATGCTTCTTACACTTCATGTGTTTAATTAATAGTTCTACAAATAACTTTATTGCAGTACTAGTTTTCTGCATGTAAATTGGCCCTGAACACTGCAGAAGCAAGAAGGAAAGACCAGAAACACTGATTTGTCATAGTACTTTAAGACTGCTTTTAGATCTCAAAAGCTTCCGAAGTAGCACACGCTCACTAAGATGTAGATAGGGAGATACCTAAAATAAGTTTATCTTCTTATATTCAGATGTCTTCTTTAACATTACCACAATTATGTTTTATACAGTAATGAAAACTGACCTGTTGTGGGGGGATTGCCAGTCAACAACCTCCAGTAAGGGGAGAGAGACCATACTGAGATTGCCTTCTGCGGATTATTAATTTAAGTCTCACAGCCAATTGCCTCAATAGCTGGAAAAGAAGCCACTGTCTGTCAGTCTTTGAAAATCAAGCTCTTGATTTGAAATTTTTTCTCTTGAATGACAGAGTTCACAGACCTAAGCACCTATTACAGAAAATTTGTACACAGCCCTGGACCCAGATCCTCAAAGATGTGTTGGAGATTCATGTCCACACAGTTCAGCAGGAGACAGGGCCCCAAATATATTTATGGATTTGTGGTTACACACCTGAATAAAAACCTGATTCAGAGAGGCTGCTGAGAGCCCATCCACTGATATGGGATATTTTAAGTTTTAATGCCTGCTGTTATGTATACAAAACTACTTGGGGTGAGTGAAACGCATAATCACTATACAAAATAGATCAGGGAGCAGAATGGAGGTGAAGCAGTCAAATATGCGACGGGTTGCATAGTCAAGGATGAAATAAATGCTCACTTAGGTATTAACTGTCCTTGACCCCCTACAAAATGCAGTGCAGGCAGATCACAACAGTAAATAACGTACTTAATCTG
>WEKW01010914.1:0-67581 GCA_013389905.1 Sula dactylatra | reverse complement strand
CAACCAAACCCTTAAGCTTAGAGAAGTCAATGCGCCTTTGTTCAAGGTCTTCTAGCAGCCTTGTAGCAGAGACAAATTCACCCAGGTAATTACCCTGACTACAGGTGCAAGGCCCTCACCAGTCACAGGCCAGGTAGGGCTGTAGCTAGTTAAATGGAGAGCAAAACACCACAGAAGAGTAACCAGTACCAACAGGTCAGCCTAACAACTGAATTTACTTTCTTTTTTTCCCAGTTTGACACTTCCCTGCAGCTGCAAACATAACATCAGACAGATATTTGGCATAAAATTGACCTTTTAACTACAGATTGTTTAGCTTAAAGGTTTTTTTTTTTTAAGTTACTGGCATCAGTCAAGTAGGATTGGGTAGCTATGGTATCCTGCCATTTTTAGATATGTAAATTCACATGATAGTTTTAATTCTGAAAACAAAATGTTTAAATTTTGTAACATGCATATACATTATTGGTAACACTTCAGGGCAATCATACATTTTCAGAAAACTGGCAACAAATTTTATATAGAGAATTTTGAATATTTAACAGATGATCAGACATATCTGGAATAATCCCTAAACCAAAAGAAAAATAAGTGCAAAATCAGGATGACAGTCTACAACACTGACAACTACTGATACTGCATCCCCATTTCTCATCAGACTGTGAATTTAATTCTGGTGAAGTTTAACTCCATTTCTGCTTTCAAGTACTCATTAAGAAGCCTAAAGGACAGTTAGTTTTGGAGTTCATGAATATCTGGTACTTAAACTGGGGTGTAGACACATGACAGAAAGCAAGAGAGCTACCACTCACCCACTGAACTGTGGACCTTGGTTGTGTCTTAGCCTTACAGCAGTTAACATTACCTTTATTTTGCAATTGGGGACAGCAGATTGCTTGTATGTGGTCAATTTTCTGCCTTTTTTTCCCACTTATACTCACATTTGTCATACTGTGAACACAATGACTGGGAGGCAAAGGTCGGGGTCTGCAATTCTGATAGTAAATGAGATAGTACTGCTATCGTTGTTTAGTATTTTGAACTGTAAAATTCAGCGATCTGTGTTTATCAAAAGAATAACAATGGACTGTACCATTTGGCATATTTCTTTGATATTATACTGGTTTTATTTAATAGTCTCATTTTTGGATAGAAAACTGGAGAGGGACAAACAGCCAGCTCTGTTAACAAACTCAGCCAGAATAACTTACACTTGCCATCTACATTTTCAATTAATATATAAACCCATAAATATGCATGTCATATAATGTTTAGTTTTGGAAAGATACTTAAGTATTTGTCACCCTTTTGGCACAGCACTGAGAGAGTGTTCTAGTTAAAATTTATTTTAATTGCACTCTATGGTCATCGGTAGCTATCACTATGATCACCTACTCTTTATTCCTGCATAATAGGGACATTTTAGCTTTGCTTAGCAATTTCCAGATCTATTTCAAATATGTATTTTAGAGTGACATCATGGGTCATTTGTTGTATTCACTTCCTTACTGGCTTCATTCTAAGAATTTGAAGTTTTTCTTGTCTACCATGATGATCTTACTCACCTCCCAAGCTGCTTTTCCTGGCCTTCCACAATTATTCCAGAATCTGCTTTCCTCCCCTACTCATTCTGTTTTCATGAGTATCAGGGCATAATACCCCATGTATATTCTTTACTGAAATTCTTCAATGAATGCAACAAACCTACATTCATTGTATTTAGGAATTAAAAAAAATGTTTTCCTGTTGCTTTGTTTCAAAATATTATCTTGTGCCTTTTTCTGCCTTTATGTTCAATTTGTTCTAGCTGTATTCTATGTTAGTGTGAATAATTATCAGTGCTGTTTAAGGCTAGGACCATGGGTAAACAGACTCTTAGTTCCCAATTTGAAAAAGTCCCGTAAGACAGCAGCTGTTCTCTGTATTTTTATAAAAACAATATATTTATACGATTACTCAGTGAAAGCATGTGTGCATCTTGATCAGGTGCTGTAGGAGTGAAAAGCAGGTGAGTGCTTTGTTCCCGGGGAAGTATAAAATAGACCAGACTTTGATCCCACTGCATCACAGGCTGAATCTGCATCTTGAAGTATCTGGAGTGCTGGGTAAGACTGGAGTCTTCCTCATGCTACACATGCTGCAAATAGGGATTGTTTCTGCTTCTTACAATTTGTATAAGTTTTCTGAAATAAAGTTCATCTGAAGACTCAGAGAAACCAAAAACCAAAATGGAGTTCTTTCCATTTGATGATGCATAATGCCATTTATGTGATACAAAAACTTTTTTTGTTATGAAATGTAAACATTGATGAAAATGAGAAGATTCTCCTGTATTATCTAGGGATAAGAAATAACAAACCACTTCTTCATATTAGAGTTGTAATTCTTACAATGAGAAATGTTTTAGGGGTCAAAGGAAGCAGCAGCTTAGGTCAAAAATGGAAATGAATATAAGCAGTCTCATCTCAGTTATAAATATGCATGTACACATTTCGAATCTGTCACAGCTGACAGAGAGAAACTTGACCGGCAGCTGGATTAAGAAAGGCACAAGACTGGGGTTGCACGTAATTTCATTTACAGGTTGTATCAGTCTGGGAAAACATACACAACATCTCTGATATTATGCTTGATATCAGCTTATGCTACAAATCCATAATCTACAATACTTATAATATATAGGAATTAATTACAAGCTCTCTCTGTCCTCCTCCCCTTTTCTTCCATCATATATTAGAAATACTGCACCTGCAGAATGGATCCTAATCAGGATCTTTTATATAGCAGAGCTAAGCTTTCCAGGCATACAAACGTCCCACAAAGAGGCCTGCCAGTTAGACTCCCAGTCACTTTTGGTAATATTTGGAAGAAAACATTGAACTCAAACCATCTTTGAATACAGACAGAAAAAGGACTTAACACAGCAATTAAGAAGTATAAGAACAGAAAAAAGCCAACAGAAAGGGCATGTCGGTGAGTTACTAGGCTTTAATGCTGCTGAAATATAAAACTGGAAGCAACCTCTCTTCAGTCGTACATAAAGTGTTAGGCTTCATAATGCTTCTAGTATCTCCTTCACGATCCCAATTCAGTCTTTAAAACGTCATCCATAATATTAGATCTGCTTCTTTATAGAGTGCTTTCTAATGCAAAACTGAAGTACATGCAATCTTAACAATGTTTGTGGAATAATGAGATTTGAATCAACTGTGAGACTCTCAATCTTAATTGGCAAGAGGTGTGGGAAGATGAAAAATCTCCTTTCCCTATAATCTAATGCAACCCAGCAATATCAGTTTCCAGATTGCAATGTCAGCTTTTCCGCTGAAGGGCTGAGCAGGAGGTTAGGAAAAAATTAATTGTAAAAGTTAATGTAAAAACCAAAAGTTCATACTGGTCATGGTAGGTAAGCCACCTCAGCAACATTTGTGCTCCTTCTTGTACTCTTTCACTTTTGTTGCTGGCACTGCTTTCACAGCATCCCTCCCCAACAGGCTGAAGCAGGAGCTGTATTTTGAAAGGTTTCCCGATGGGTTGGTTGAAAACTCAAGTTGCATGCTTTCATGAGGATCCCACAATAACGCAGAAATCAGAACCACTTCCAGCTCATTTCAGGAGCAACTTCAAACTCCAATTCTCAATTCAGAAAGAAAAGATTTCTGCAAGAGCTTTTAGAAAAGAGTCCCTATCAGCCATCACTGTTGCAGCAAGACAGAGGAAAGGACTCCCGCGGTGTTTATGAAAAACTGGAGTTTCAGTCTGTGCCGATACTGCATCACAGCTGCAACTGCCTTCCTATCCTTGATGCTGATGCTCATCAGGTGCATTGACACGTCAGGACATTCGGGAAAGACAACACATATCGTCCCTGAGTCCTGATGAGTAGCAGTCATAACTCACCTCCAGCAAGCAAGAGGAGACCTTGTCTGAATTTCTAAGAGCTCGCTTTGACACTGGTATAGTACTGTAGCCATGAAGATGAGCGCACTGTTCAGGACAATGTGACTTAGCTAGCTAATATGCCGGAGAGAGGTGAAAGACGTAAATAGTGCCTTTCCCACCCTCTTCAATAACTGTCAAGGAGCCTGGGAGGCAGGCTGGGGAGACACCGCGCCACTGCTGAGGCAAATCTGAGGAACCGTCAAGATTCTTGGATTATCCATTCTCATAGCCAATAGCAACGTGCTAGAATTCAAAAAGTAAGTTGATTTTTCAAAAACAGCTAAAAAGGAGGAACTCTTTTCACACAATAAACAACAGCAATCCCTTTATGACTCCTTGAGTCTACGTATGCAAGTTTGCCCAGATTTCTAAAGCCACCCCTAAACCATAAAAAGACAAAGAGATACTTTTTTTGTGTTATCCTCTACATAGAAAAAGAGACATTCTGAAACCCTCAAGACAATCCCCAAGGCAGAGATATCTGTTTACCTACAAAAATATTTCAATGAGCACTAACAGTATCATCTGTCGCTCATCTTTCGTATAAAACATACAGTAGCAAAGGTGAGGTGTTTGATACACAGTGGAGTAAGAAAGCAGCTGGAATTACTGCAGTTTATGCACAGGCAGCCAGACAAGCTGTTGCAATGGATGATTATGCATTTTAGCACAACCTGCAATTGGCACATTTTTAAAATAAAAAATACGATGACCACATATTCAAAGCGATGATGGAGAGCTAATGATAACAGAGGTGGGCTGTTGCTTCCCGATTATTATTTGGACTCACTTTTTGATAAGTTAGTGCTGGATTTTGTTTTATTAAATATTGTATTTTATGAAATACATCTTTTGTTACTTAATATCAAAAAACTCACTGCTGAAGTGACTTCAGATAAACTGCAGAATTGCCATTCTGCTGGGCAGGCCTTTTATGCACTAACCAGAAACATTGCATGAAACTGATATTGCTAGCAGACAATATTCTCCTAGTGGCGGGGCAAATCTGGCAAGTGTCCATCAGATTCAGTGTTAGTAGTGCAGTGGCCAGGATTTAATATGCTATAACAAATTGAACATTATTTCAGATGCAGTATGCCATGGCTTCTACCTTACTTTCACTCATCTCAGTCTGCTAAAAATCAAGGGATGTGGAGTTACTTTTTTCTCTACTTCTTTGCCGCATTAAGTTCAAGTAAATAGGACTGACCCGAACAAATGACTGACAGTTTCTCTTGGGCTTCAAAATCAAAAAGGTGTTATGGGAAAAAATGCACCCTTTTACTGGCTGTGGACTCTACGCAGAATAGAGTGGAGAGAATAGAAAGAAGCAGAATTTATTAGTACTTCTAACTGGAGACAAACACCTGGCAACCTCCAGCATTTCCTTTGTATAAGACAATTCCTGAGAACACTTTTAGGCATATTAATACGCCCAGCTGTCGAATTGCAGAGGAGGCCTGTTCAGATGGTGATGCAGTATATATAAAATAATAAATATAAATAATAATAAACATATAATAATATATAAACCCTAACCCTTAGCTAACCCTAACCCTTAGTTTTGCAACAATTTTGAAACCTACTAATGTAATAAATTATTATGAATTTATTGTGGACTTGCAGAAGACGCATCCTGTGGTTAAGGCATTCATGGACAGGGAGGAGGGTCCAGTCGATGGAGTCCTCTGTACCAAAGGACAGTGGAAACAGTAGAAAGAGAGAGAGAGAAATGATTTGGGGTTGTCAGTACAGGCAGAGACCTGGACACTTCATATAAGTACTAGCACAAAATATTAACTGTGCTCTGCTACAAAAACAGCCAACCAAAATTTACTATGGTAAGTTAGCAACTAGCCTAATTTATTTTATTTTTCTTTACTGTATGCCAGATACTGGTGCTTTTATTTTATTTTTATTTATTATTATATAACCTAGTGTTTTCATTTTATTTATTTTTTTTAAGCACTGCAGTACAGTTTTGTCCATCTCAATTCAATAATTAGATAGCCAGAGTGGTTTCATAAAATTCCCTATGACTGAATTCAGTGCATAAGCGTTGGTGGCTTGCTGAGTGCTCTCATGTTTTAAGAAAGTTTCTTCTGAGACCTGTTCACAAATGAGGTGGAACTAACCAATCCCTCTTGGACAAGCTGATCACCTGGAAAGCAATCAGCCAGTGCGTTTGTTCTGTCAGTCTCCAGGATGTGAGCAAATAGTAAATGTAACCTCCAGCAAAAGTAGCGCAGAAAGCACATCTACAAGGCAAATACTGTAATGCAGATACAGGCAGCGCTGAAGCACAGAAGTTCTTGCACTGTCCCAAAATACTCTGCTGTGACAGGGGAAGCAAAGACATCCCTATTCTGTCAGTCAATATCTCACAGCAGCTAATCTTCCACCAGCGATCAGGAAGCTCAGAGTACTCTTTTATCAACATCCAAGGAACTGAACTAGATTCTGGTGTGGCACACTTTGCCCTTTTGATAATGCAGTTTGTGTTTTAGATTTTGTTTGTGACAAGCTTTGCATTTTTCTTGGGTTTAACATGGCATTACAGCTGATAGGTGTTTCACTTTGTAACTGCCAGGTCCAGAGATACCACAACCTGGAAAAGGAAAACAAGTGCCTGCAACGACTGATTGACAGACCTAAAACACCTGGGACAAGTCCACTGCACAAGAAATAATGGCTCAGAGAAAAACAAATTAGGAGCCAATTTATATTCCAGGAGACATTTTATCGCCTGCCTCTCTCCATCCCACCAAAATATTGTGATGGATTGGGGTGAGTGAAGAGAATTGCTAGGTGCTAGTAATGACAATTTGAACAATGAGGTGGAGAAAACACACCATGGTCTGCCTCTCCACAGAACACAGCTAGCTTTTTGTGGAGGGAATCAAGAAAGGAAATACGACCCACTAGTCACTGGACGCACCTTGGGATGTGTTCATATGCACATTCACACTGTGGGCATCCCTAACCCCAAGTTCTGGTCACTTTTAAGGTCTGTATTTTAAGGTCAAACTACTAAGAGGGAACTGAAGACTGAAAGCAGATTAGATGGAGCTCTACATGCTTTCCAGAGAGCTGCAAGCCAGCCAGCAGTTACTTGTCAAAGCATGGGAAGAGATCTAGCCTACCTCATCTACAAAAATCTTGGTGAAAGGAGTGGGAACATGTTCTGAAAATGTTAATAGACTAAAACGTATTTGAGGTCTTTCTATGAAAAATCTGTAACCACAATGTGAATATGCGCAAGCCAGGCCACTTCTGAAATGATGGTGTTGCAATTACTATCATCATCATCATGAACCTGCACATATAGGCATTCAGCTTTCTGAAGGTGAGTGTCAATCCTGCATTCCCAATAGCATTAGGAAATAATACAGGTAAGATCTCTTTCATTTGATACAAAAAAAAAGAAACTTCTTGATAACCGCTGGAGCCAGAAGAGTGTATTTCTTTTCTTCCAAAGGAAAGTGGTAGCTGAAAAGAGATGGGAAGACTGGGCTAGGTAGATAGCGTAGGTGTAAATTGAGTCATGCCTTTACCTTAGCATCAGTGGCTGGGATCCAGCCTGGCTTCAGGTAGCATGTTACCCTGACAACTTGTCCAAAAAAATGAAGGAGTAGAGGGAAACAGAAAACAGAAGAGGATCTTTCTTTTTCAGCACACTGTCATGAAGGGAGATGGTTAGAAGTGGGTCTAAATTCCTAAAGCAATGGAGCTCTTAGTGATGTTTCTGACACCTCTGAGATCTATCACAAAAGGTCCCGGGTCTGTCATGGAAAGGTAGTCTTTTTTTTCCCTGGGAAGCTTGGGACATTTCCAGGGGTTTCAGGATGCTTTCATACTCTTTAAAAGTGTGCATACACTCCATCAGCCTGACTTGCTCAACATCTGCTGGCTTGTCACTGTGTGGAACAGAGGTTTTCTGTGCCCATGCTGCTCAATATCATCTATGAGATATATCTGCAAGGGAAGGTGGTCTGAAGTGAGATTCAAAATGTCAGCCTCGAAATCAAAATGAAGTCCTCTTAATAACTCTTGACTCTTCAAAATAAGAGGATTTGAGAAGATAGATGTGCTTGTCAGGTCAAACTGTGATAACTGCTGATATACCGCAGGAGGAAAAACAAAGGGTGTATTGTCACACCCTCCCATCTCACGGTGCCCAGCGCTGGCACAGTCCAAGCACTGAGCTTGTTTACTTCCCTACTGCCAAAATTAGAGAGGATGGGGAAGAACAGGAAAAGAAATTCAGGTATGGACAAGGAGAAATGCAACAGCCTTCAGGATTTCAGCCCTTTTAGGAACTAGCTTTGTGCTAGGCAACAGCCTGTTGTGTTTCCAGGGTTAGCCCAACAATTGTGTTTTATTCTGTACAGTTACCTGAGTTGGGTCAAACCCAGTTTGCTTTATAATGCACGCCAAAATACAGAAGCTTTTTGAGGGTATTCTGATATTTGATTTGAAATCAAGGAAATTCTTAAAATGCCTGGACAGTGGACAAATGGATGGCTGGACTATTTTGGCCATGGAAAGAAGAGACAAGCAGAGATTAGATTATTTCCCCAAAATGAGACAGGCTATTGAAAAGGACCCCAAAAAACCTCCTTCTTTGCTACCACATGATTGGAAATATTTGGGGGAAACAGTATAAGCACAGAGGTGAAAAACTGAGATGTCTTCACTCTGAGGCCAGCTATAACCCTAGAAAGAGGCCTGTGGTTTCATGGACAGGAAGGTATTTAACAGAAGGACTGTTCCCTGAGTTCCCTCTTGTGGGGAACAGATAGCCAGCACTGACAGAACTACTTCCTTCCTAATCTTCTTGTGATCTTTTTCTTTGCTGAAGGATTTTTGAGCAACAAGAAATAAATTCTCAGAAGAATCAGAGGAGACTAGTTGAGGGATCAGAGCTTGGGAACAGCCATATGGATGGAGAATGACTTATTTCTCTGTCCTGGGGTTTTTGATGACCTGAACTAGATAGCACAGCACTCCCTCTGAAAGAGAAATGTCCGGGTCATACCACGGCAGAAGTGATGCCTTCCTCATGCAGATTCCTATGATCTCAGAGAGAGACTGAGCCTCAGGACA
Source organism: Sula dactylatra (assembly GCA_013389905.1). Lineage (NCBI taxonomy): Eukaryota > Metazoa > Chordata > Aves > Suliformes > Sulidae > Sula > Sula dactylatra. The sequence goes on along the minus strand of WEKW01010914.1, from coordinate 58,533 downwards.
CAGCAAAAGTAGGGACAGAGGATCAAAGGAGAAGTTGATTTTAGAAAGCACCCAGAAATAAGAAGAGAAAACTCCTGACAGGAAAATCTCAAATCTAAGGAGGCTCAACAGTAAACAGGCAGAAACACTTTGAGTCTTGTAAGGACTCAGATTGTGCAGATATGACACATGAATAGCAAGGTTACTGCATGTTTTTTCTCTCATCTCTGGCATTTCAGATCCAACAGATTTGGTTTTGGGAGAAATGAGGAGAGGCTGGAATAGAAACTGGCCACCATGTGAAGGGCTTGATTTTGTTGGGGAAGACATCCTGAAGAAAGATTCTTCCTAAATCTTAGAGTAGAGAGGGTGTGAGATATCTTTTGTGTCACTTTCCCCTTTTGGGAGGAAAAAACGTATGCAGCATGTCCAAATGGCGTGCCAGAAGTTGAAACAGCTGAAGCAAAATTAGGTAAATAAGGAAGAAAGGTTAACAAACTTTAATCTCATTGAATAAATACCAGATGTGCTCAGTGAGGAAACAGGACTTCAACTCAATCAGGCCACTAAGAGGAGATGAAAGGATGGGACACACCCTTGTCCCTCTTGTACTATTTGGGCACAGTGTGCTGGAAGGCTGCAGAGGGTGAAGGATGCCACTTAAGGACCAACGTCGGACTGCTAGAGGGCCTCCTTTGTGTGTCACGCAATGACAGAAAAAAGAAAGACTTTATTTGCCCTATCATATCTGGTAGAGCCAACCACAACTCACTCTATCTGTTTTAAGACTAGTGTTGGTTTGTTTTTTTTTTTTTTTAATTTGCCTCTTATGGGACACCCTATTCTTTAATTAAGAATGTTTATTGAACATGTTTATTAAACATTCACTTCCCGTAAGTACTTATTTTTAATCTCCTTGACTGACCAGTTACCACAGCACATTGTTTTTGGCACTGAAATAAATATTATTTAATACTCAAATCTGTTCTTGAAAATGAGTGGACTGTACATATACCTGGAGGAAAAAAAATTTCTTGGGCTTCTAAGTATCATTTGCATGACTCTAACATCATGCACATTGTGGAACTTAATTTTAATGTCAGGCGTCTTTTCAACCAGACAAGAACGGCTTGTCTAAAAAATTCTATCATGTTTCAGAATAATGCATAAAATGTACTGCCCATAAACCCACTACATTTAAAATACACATACATGAAAAAACCTCACTTGTAGCTTTCCAAGCATTTTTAAATTCTCTGCTTTCCTTCTCTCACTTAGACATACTGATGTTTTTACAGATACCACAAATAATTTCTCTCCAGGTTTTAGTAAAAGTCAAGCAGTTCAGGTGAGCATCTCATGATGCCCAACACGAGTAAGTCAATCCAGCCTAATGAATCTAAGAAAAACAACTAGGAAACAAACATTCTGTATTAGATGATTTCTCTAAGTGGCAAAAAACAATGACACCGAATCAAAGTGTGAGAAATCACAGAAAAATAAGCTTGAGTTTGTAACTAGAGATTTTGACAAGATCATCAGATAAGTGCACAATTGCAACCTTGAGCAAGGAACTTTGATGGACAGTTGTGATGATACTTTATCTGCAATAATATCTGCATTTCTGAGAAGCCCTTTCCCAGAAAGAGCTTAAGCAGTTGGAATTATTTAAGAGAAAAGCAATAAGGAGAATGTATGGTGCTGCAGAAAGTAACGAAGATTAAAATAGCTAAATATGAGGAGTTTGGTTAAGCAGCGAACTCCAGAAGAAGAGGAAAACTGTACAAATATGTAGAGCATATAAACGCACAGAAGAGGTAATCAGTGAGGATAAGGTGGGTGATAGGTTAGTGGAGTAACTGTACAAAGTTAAAAAAAAGAAAACAAAGGAAAAAGTGCAGTCCAGATGATAAGAAGAAAATTTTAGACAGCAATATCTATTGAGTTGTGAAATATTCTCCCAGAGGATTAAGAAGTTCTATAACCTATGACATTTTAAATCCACTCTAAACAATTTGCTAACATAAAAAAAAAAAATGTAGGAAACTTTTGGCTCTGGACAAAGTGACCTAGTCCACTCCTTTATCTTAAATGTTCAAAATTCAATGAACATTATATTATCCTTTTCTCCGGAGACTGGCCTCATCAAATAGTGGAGTTTCTAATGTTTCACTCCCATCTAAATCACAGTTCTACATATGGTACTCTACATGTTCACCATTCAACATTAATGGCAGAATTTTCATTATGTAATAGTGATAAGGAGATCTAATTTATATAAAAGAAAAAGATCTGAAAATGTGTTATCCAAGTCACAAGTGTGCTGTGAGGTGAAAGGGTAATTATCAAGATCATTATTATAGTACATTAGTGTATATTGGTGTGTGAAAAGGACTATAAAATGCCTACTCTGTACTTGGCTATCCTTCATTTGGCTTTCAGCAACAAAATTATTGTATTGTATTGTATTGTATATATACACAGAATGACTGAGAAAACAGAAAGCAGTATCAAGTGCTCAGAGATGTAGAGCAGAAAACCAACAACATGTAAACAAAAAAAAATTAAATTCTTTTTCATTTTTATAAACAGCAGTGCCAGCATTGGAAAAGAAGACTCGCAAGAAGGTGCTGAGGTGGTGTCTTGAGTAAAGCAATTTCTGTTTCCTATGGTCTCTTACAAGAAAAGGTGGTAGTGTGTATCTGTGCGCATGTGTGTCCATGGATACACATGCACAAAGGACCACCAATTTTACATAAATTTCTAAAAAAATTGCTTTTCTTTCACCACAGTTGAGTTTTTGAGCAAAAGATGTCTGGCTGAATTAATTTAAACAGCAACATGGAACTTGGCAGCAATCCATTTCTGTTGAGATTAAACCAGCTGCTACTGAATCCATTGATCCTTTTAATTATTGATTTGTTAATTTAATAGAACTCAAAGTTTTAGAATGTGAACAAATTCACAAATGCTGAGGAGACAGGATTTTGATAAGCTCTGCTGCCAGACTAAGCTGGTAACACTGTCAAATGAGAAAATGACACATGGTTTACAATATTAAAGATTTTCAATGTGGCAGGTTGCTTAAAATATGATTCCAAATAGAAATGTCACCTGTTAGAAAAAAGGTCTCATAATGAAAAAGGATAATCTTAAACCAACAGATCTGCTCCCTTGTCTTCTATCTACTACTACTAGTGATTAAAGCAATTTTGCCATATTTCATCCTCCTGTTTGCTTTGAAGAGCCAAATTATTTTTAGAAGAAAATAATAGATTGTATTCTTATTGCAAAGAAAACTAGCACAAGTTCCAACTAAGAATCAGGTTCTCCCTGAGAAAGCTCCATGCCACAGCAGTCCTCACTGTGCAGCTCGAAGCTTTTGTTCTCAAAAAAGTATATTTCCAAACAGGTAGAGACTTTACAGTCTAAACATGCCATGCATTTAGTAGATACCCAGGCTGTCTCACTGGCACTCAGATTCTGCTGTCTTGTTCCCTACTTGAGGCATTATACCCATTAGGATGTGCTCATTTTCTCATTAATTCAATTCACATAAATGAATGCTTGTGACTCAGAGGGCCATAGCTATAGCTGTGTAATAAGAATGCCAAACTGATCGAGTGACCTCTCCTGCTGGTGGTGTTTAGAACAGATCAGCAATTTAGCACCAAAATAGTTTTTCCCTGGAAAATGCTAGTTGCAGAAAATGGATGTTTTGGGGAAAAAAAGAAGTTGTAAGANGCTGGGGATCCCAGGCTGTGAACAACTTGAACTCCAACAGGCTGATTGAGGACAGAGGCACCTTTTAACAACTTCTAGCAGCTCAGAGGCAAATTTGTTGTGTGGACTGCATCAGAGAAGGAAGGAATTAAAAGATTTTCAGTGTTTGTGTCTCCATCAAATGGATTGAGGTTCTGTATTCCCAGCATAAAACTGAAATAAGCAAAGTATATGGGGAAAAAGTAAATATTACTGCTGAGGAAATTAGTTTCCTATCTGGAAAATTTTCTGAAACAAGAATTAGCTACAAGATTAGTGATGGCTTAGTTTAGCCTGCCACATCATTCATAGATGAGCACTTTAAGCTGCATCAACACCTAAGAACAAGAGTACAGTGGCATTAGTAAAACATGACAAAACAGAATGAGAAATGGAGGAAAATCTGGCAACACATGACTGGCTCCAGCTTTATCATGGGCTTCCTGAGGAAAAGGAGAACAGAAGCCTTGACATTGCCAGGATTTAGCTGCTCAAACTACTCTCCAAAAACCTGTAGTTGTAATAGCTGAAAAACACATTCCAAACGCACACCATTCCAGCTGTATAAGCAGAGAATTTTATACATACAAATGTATATAGAAACACCCAGTTTCTATGCTTTTTAAAAGTCCCAGTGTACTAGATCGGAAATACAAGCTTCTGTTCGAATGAGTTTCATTAATTCATCGCAGTCTTTACTAAAGTTTTCTTCCACTGGAACAAAGAGGATGCATGGAGGTGCACAAAGAGTTGTAGGGGGATATTGGCAAGAATATACATTTTGTCCTTCAAAAATTAAACCAGAAATGTGTGAAAACTGAAAAATAGGGGGAACATACCCTAGTCAGCTTCCACCCACAAAAAGTCATCTGCTTTACTCATGGTCTAACTATTACTTTGGGACTTGGCTCATTCTTATTATACCTAATGTTTATACTCTCCATATAATATATACTATCTATGCAGTTTGATATATAAGATGTATAAGATATATATAAGATTAATATCTTCTCATTCAAGCAGCCTCTTGGGTGGCCAAGTGAACAGTTTGAAATAAAACATTCACATGCCATGCCAGCAGCCGAGAACACTATTTAATGAAAAGACAGAGCAACAAAGAATTAATACATCACATTGAGATAAGCACCTTGCTAACTTTGAAGGTAAGTGTAGACTGTGAACTTCTCACATCTTCCATTCCATACAGGTTTACTCTATTACTGAAGACATGAACATGAGTAAAGAGCACACTAGACAAGACAAATTCAAGGAAAACTTAATAAGTTTGTAGAGGTACCTGACATGTGAAATAATGGAAAATGATAAAGCCCAGGAAATCTGGATAAGTATTAATGTGAATCCATATACTTACAAATTTTCACTGGCTATGAAGTTCCAGTATGAACAGAAGTAACCCAAGGTCAAAGATATGAATGGTATGCAGCCTGTGCAATAAAAATGTAAATACCCTTAATTCTATGAAATTATAAATGTGTTTAGTTACACGATGTAACTGCTCATTAGCACTGCAAGGAAGAGAGAGCGATGAGTCTGTTCTTCATAGATGGCCAGTACAGATATTGATAAACAGAACTACAGCAAGTGCAACTTTTGCTGTTTTGGTATTTCTTCTATATGTGCACACACCACATACACACACAAACAAATCAAGTAAAATAAGAAGAAATAAAACTAAAAGTAGACAGCTTATTCATACACATCAGTGGTGATCAGAGGGTCGATAAAATACCTGATATGATTTTAAACTAACTAAAGAATATTTAAAAGCTATCTGCTATTTTTCTACCTCCATTTGTTATTTTGTATTGGAACAGCTACAGGTTGGAAATATGACATAATCAAACCAGCTTTCAGCTGGGCTTAAAGCCTATTTTCCTTCCTAGTCCTGATTCAATTTAAAATATATTGTCCTTCAGTGTGGAAATCAACCCTAATGTGAAGATGGTTAAAACTGATAGTCATTCCAAATTCTAAATATTTCTACAACATAAGGGTTTACCTTTCAAGCTCTGCAGGGCAAGGGCTGTTCTTTCTGGCTATTTTTAGTGGATCCTGAACGACATAAATTTGATGTGAGATTGGGCCTTTTGCACATCTGCCATAGGAACTCGGAATTATATCAGCACTCAAACAATGAACAACCATGAAACATTCAGTAAATTCCACTGATGTGATTTTATGAGACAGAAGTTGTGTTTTATTTATTTGCCTTCAAACTTGATACATCCCAGAGCCATCAACAAGAAAGTAAACGTTGTGACTGTGAAATGAAACAGTAGATGCTATACGCTTAATATAAACTTCTATGCCACTTTGAACATTAAACCTTGCTTAGGATATGTTATTGTCATAAGAATATACCAATACTTCCCACATTCTTTCAAAAAAGCCATTGATCACTCTGCTACCTTTTGAGTTCAAAAGAGATACATTGTCTTACTTTCTAAAGAATGGTGACTCAAATAATGTATCTTTTAACATTTCATCCCAATGTGAAAACTGAGTCCTGGTATCATCCTAGATGACTGGGAGAGGAAGATTCCTGTACCTGTTATATTCTTCAGTATCAGGGGAAAAAAGAAGTCTAGAAACTAATCCTGAAGGATAATGAAGAATTAAATCTACAGATGTTTAAATTTAATAGACAGTTTGCAGTAGAATTGGCCAACAAATTTTCTTCCAATAGAAATTAGTAACTTCAGTATAGATATTTCTGAATCAGTTCAGCTAGTTCTGTTGTATTCGTTGATGCAATTAGAATAATAGATTTTAAATGGGTTTATATTTCAAGTATGATTGTGCTGAATTGAATTAGTCCCTGCTTATCATGAAAATATTGGATGAATGTTCCTCATTTTCAACCCACATTTTTAAATTGATTTCCATCCACTTCAGCATGACTAAATTTTTAAAATAGAGTAGGCAGATACTTCACACTCTCAAGTGCTGTCACAAGTAGCAAATCTGATCTAGAATGTAAAAATAACCAAGCTAAGTCCAACCTCTCTATATGAATATGCAAATGGACACACACCTAAGGGAGTCTACACATTGACATCTGTTCTCTAGCCCAGAATTTGACTTACACAAAATGATAGAATGTATTTTTTAAGGCTTTCCATTTAAAGATATTTAATTGTTGAAGAAATGTTGTTGATGATGTTCAAGGTGATATGGAAAGGAAGACTAAAAGAGGGTATAAAGCAAAACAAGATGGACTGGATAATGTCGTTTTCTCCTCAAACAGTATGCAAGGATCAGTTCCATCCCGGAAAACCTAGGGAAACCCTCATAATCTCTTCTACACAGGGATATGTAATGGAGTACTCCAAAGAAACAAATCACCTTGTACAATCTGTCTTTCTGTGATATACAGAAACTCTTCTTATAGCTCTCCAGCTTCTTGCAGAAACCCTGGAATTCTGCCCCAGGTGGTGGAGTGAAAATGTCACTTCCCAGAGAAGCTAGCACAATATTGAGGACACAAAAACATTTTGCATATTAAAAATTATGACTGCTTTGTAAGGTAAAGTTATATAATTAATGAATATAGAGTAGTAGGATTTTAGAATAAAAATAAGGTGACATTTGAAAATCCTTATCCTGTTAATTACACCTTTTATGAAAGGATAGCAAAGGGAGTTTTAAGGCTGATAGTTTTAATTCATAACATATTTTTGTGTCTAGCAGTGGGGAAAAATATTTATTGTGATTAAGCCATACAGAAGAAAAGAAGAAAATTCTTATTGGACACCATTATACATCAAATAGTAAATGAGTTTCTACCACACAAAAAAGATCATAATAAGGAAATACACAGATGCAAAAGAAAGTCTAATGCACAAGTCTGATAAATACAAAAATCGGAGTTATGAGAGACAAATCAGGTGGAGCTTTATTTTCCATGAGTCATATGTACTCCATTTTCTCCAGGACTGAGGAACGAGTCTCATGTATACATACAGTATCGTACATAGAAAGAAAGAGATGCCACTCCTATGGAATGGCACGAAGGAAGGTGGCAGTGAGGAAGGTGCCACTTCTCGTGGCACATGGAGACAAAGCGGTCCCCTTGGTGGGTTCAAGCACAGTTGGATGACTGAAATGAAATAAGGGTCTGACAGACCCTTAGCAATGACAACTAGCAAGCAGTAGCAAGAAAAAAAAAAATGTAACTTTTGAGAAGGACGACCAAGGCCTTTGTATCTATACACAGTGGTTTTCCTTAGGGCTTTCTCCACATATCCTAGCTTGCAGGAGGGATAGCGTCAGCAACTGGGAAAGGCCACAATGAAGAAACAAAACCCCACTGTCTTATAGCACCTGTACAGGACAATTGCCTGCATGGCCTTAAATAAAGTCAAGAAGTACAATCACATTAACTGACATATCTGATGATATAAATCTGCTTAGTACTGCTCCTCTGTGGATTTGTTTTCATACATGGAGGAGTGCACAGATACAACACAGGACTTGTGAGATACCTATGCCCTTTTGGAGAAGTAGCTGGAGACCAGAGAGAATATCTTAGGATGTTTAAAATGGTACTAGGCATTATGTTTAGGCAACTGAATCTCATCAGTAATAGCTGACAAGATCAAATGCTATTAGAGAATCAGATCTTGAAGGAACATCAACATAACCATGTTTGAATCTGTTTTCAAATGTTCTACATATGCGATTATCATAATTATTGTTAATAACAAATCTGAAATAGACAATGCATGTTTCCTATAATAAAATATCTGTATTAGATATTGAGAAAGGTCTGTGAAGTATATCTTTTCTTACCATGACCTGCAGACTTTCTAATGAGAATTAAAAAACCCAAATACTAAGTCAATATGACTTCTTATTACATGCCAGAAACCAAAGCAGGGATCATTCCTAATTCTGTTTCTCAACAGGAGGAAGCAGTGTTGTTCATTATATCCACCTTGTTTTTCACGGTCAGCTGCTAGAGGTTATAGTTTTCCAATATAACCAGCGACCATAATAAAAGTATGAACATAAGGCCAGATGAAAGAGAGGCTGCTTTGCTGTTCTTTGAAAAGGAGCATATGCACTCCAGCTCTCAAAGCGGATTAGTTACATGGGCAGAGGAGAGGAAGAACTTAAGATAAGACACCACAACCCTGGGGTTGAATACTGTTAAAACTTCATTAGTTCTGCGTTCTCTAGAAACTCATTACCTGAAATAACATTTGATATTTCAAAAGAGTCAAAGGGAACATAAGACCCTCTCTTACTCTCCATCCTTTTACATTTTCATGAAGAGTCTAAGTGTATTCAGCTTCAATAATATATTTTAAATTTTGTTTGTTTGTTCAAGGAGGATGGTTTAAGTTAGTATTACCTGGCAATAATTAAAAAAAACCCAAACAAACAAAAACAAAAAAAACCCCCAAACTCATCAGAAAATATTCTCAACTCATAGAATCACAAAATAATTCACGTTGAAAGGAATCTGTGGAGACATCTGTCCCACCCCCAATGGAGGAAGACTCAGGTAGTTGCCCAGGGACTCATCCAGTCAAGTTTTACATATCTGCAGGCATGGAGATTCCTCAACCTTTCTAGGCACCTGCTGCAGTGCTTGACCACCCTCAAAGCAATCAGGGAAACTCTTTCTCTTATTTCTGAACAAATTTCCTATGTTGCAACTTGAGCCCATTGCATCTTTTCTTTTGCCCACGCAGCCTTTAGAGTCTGGCTTTGTCTTGTCTATAATGACCACCAACAGTTGGCTGATTAGATGCCTGTCACCTTCCCTTCTCCAGGCTGAACAAACCCAGCTCTCACAGCCTCTCCTCGTACATCCTGTGCTCTGGCTCCTGACCAGCACAGTGGCCCAGTGGGCCTGGTCCAGTGCCTCAGCCACTCTCTTGTACTCAGGAGCCCCAAAGTGTGCTAAAGTGGCACAGTGCTCCAGATGCAGTTTTACAAGCTTCAAATGGAGGGGAAGGATCACTGCCTGCAGCCTGCTGGCTAAAGTCTCACTAGCACCACCCAGGATGTGGTTGGCATTCTTTGCTGCAAGGGCACGCTACTAGCTCTTGTTTAACCTGCCATCTACCAGTCCTTTTCTGCAAAGCTGATTTCTTGCCAGTTGGCACGCAGCCTGTGTTGATGCTTGAGATTATTCCAGTTCAGATGCAGGATTTTGCACTTGCCTGTGCTGAACTTCATGAGGTTTCTGTAGGTCCATTTCTCCACCCCGTTGAAGACCCTCTGAATGCCTGCCCTTCCTTCCAGTGTGCTTTCAAAGTCAGTGTCGAGTCCTGAGTTTGCTGAACGTGCACTTCACCCCATTGTCCAGGTGGTTAATACAAATGCTAAATGGTCTTGGCCACAGTATCAACAGCTGAGGTGTGCCACTGATAACCAGCTGGACATCAAACTGTTGATCTCTACTCTTTATGCCCAGCAGTCAAGACAGTTTTCCACCTATGTGGTGGTCTACCCATCCAGTCCATAAGGATAATACCATATGGCAGACCACACCAAAGGCCTTGTTAAAGTCAAAGTAAAGAGCATCCACTGCTCTCCCCTTGTCTTCTTAGCATCACATACCATTTTAGACAACCATCGATCAAGTTGGTCAGATACAATTTGCCCTTGATAAATCCATGATGGTTGTATCAATCAACTTCTTGTCTTCATGTGCCTGGATATGGTTTTCACAAGGATTTGCTCCACAATCTTTGCGGTAATTGAAGTGACACTGATTGGCCTGGATCCTCTTGACCTTGCTCTTTTGAAGATGGGTGTGACATTTCCTTTCTTCCAGTCATCAGGAACCTCCATTAATCACCATGACCTTTGAAAGGTGATGGATAGCAGCTTCACAAGGGCGTCGTCCATCTCCCTCAGCACCCTTGAAGTGCATCCTCTCTGGTCACATGGGCTTGTCTATAACTAGTCAGTTTAAGTGCTCACTAGCTCCATTTTCCAGTACTATGGATGATGATTCATTCCCACTGATGGTCAGGGACCTGGGAGGCTCAAGAGCAATCTTGACAGTTAAGACCAGCAAAATAATAACCTGGCATTATTCTTTCATATCTTTATGCAATAAAGGTATTTTCAACTTCCTATCACATTTGACTTCCAAATGTCCCTTGGACTTCTACTAACACTCCCCAGATACCTTAAATGATTTATCATTGCTGCATGTTTTTCACTTATTTCCCATTCACTCTGAATGGGAAAAATAAGTTATTATTATTATTCTTTCTGTCATATAAAGTTATTCACATTCTGAGTTCCAATGAGTCTTCTATAAAGTGTTTATGCCACAACAAACAGTATAGGCTAAACTTGAGAAAAGTGTCTTATACTTTCTAATCACATATTATCATATGCATAGATTTATTACCTAACCAAACACTGCAAAACACAGACTAACATTAGGAATCAGCTTGTTTGTTTTCTTGAAAACTTGGGTTTTTCAAGGCAAGTTTGACGATAAATGTTTTGGTCACATTCTACCATCTCCAGTGGCAGCAGAAGCAGCTCACATCCTCTCTCCTATTCTATTTGTATGGTCAGAAAGAAATTACATGGCTTTCATAAGCACTTTGAAGTATGTCACACATGCGTAGTTTAAGAATCTCAGATCTAGGTTTCTTAATAATTTTTTTCACTCTACGCAAAAAAGAGGCCAGAGAAATCCCCTTATTCAATCTGTTAATTTTCCTCTCTGTATGTTCAGTTAGGGAATGTATGATTTTCTATGCTTGAGTTTCTTTGTCTAATCATACTGAAAATCATCAACCTCAGCCTGTTTATGCTTTAAATTTAAGTAGCTACAACTCTGTTCATTGAACATGAGTAATCTTCTGTAGGATGCAAAGCAGAATTTTTTTTATTATCCAATTTTCTTAACGCCCATGTAGTTTCATGCCAATTCAAGAGACTGCAACAGCTTCGTTCTTCACTTTAATTATTTGTGGCCATATTTTGTGAGAGCAACAGTTGTCACTTCAATTCTGCTCCTCTAAGTGATATGTACAGTATTCTGCTATCAACTTACTGAAGTAACTGAAGCACTCAATACACTTCAGAGTGACGTAGGTATATTTGTGGTTTCAACATATTTTTTTCTTTTGTGTCACATATTTACATTAATTTCAGTGGCTCCACTGTTTCTGGCAAATTTTGCACTTATTCCTATAAATTAACAGTCAAATTATTACCACTGGTATAGCACGGGTAACTAGTTGCCACCCAAAACCAGATTCACTGTCATGAATATGAGTTCTGTATTCCATCAAGAAATTATGTACAGTTTAAACACTGATACCCCACCTACTCTTATTTATACTGCAAAGCAAATTCAGGGAGACACTTAAAATTTATATCAGTACCTTTTGCCGTTACTTGTTACAAAAAGAAACCTGTGAAGTAATACTGTTGGCAATGAAAACTTTAGGAAAAATATAAATATTTTAACACACATTTTTTGTAACAAACTGAAAGCTTGTGTCTAAATTCAATGTTAATCTATGTATTGAAATATTTTATTTCTGGTTTATATTCTGTTATGATACATAAGAAGATGTTCTAAATAAAGTACCGAAGTCTCTAACTCTTATTTTACAACACAGGAGAAACTTTGATTCAGAAAATCGACTAAGTATAAAAGTATGAAGTAAGTTAAGGATATAGTAATTCAGTATTATTTAAAGTGTTCCATAAAATTACAAGTCATATGATTATAATACATCTCTTCTATTAGTGTCCTGTCATGAAATGTCACAGATTTAATATGTAATCATAAAAGAAAAAAAAGAACACCTTACATTTTTATCGTTCTATTAAATTAATGTTTTGCAGCTACCATAGGATAGCTGATAGCTAGACAATAATTGCTTTTGCTCTGATTCAGAAAGTCAAACTATTCTATGTCAAACTATTCTCTGCAACAGAATATGTACATTTTATCAGTTTGTTGGGCACATGCTCAGCTCTCCGGTCTGATAATAAAGGCAGCTCACACGGGGAGTCTGGAATGCAAGGAAATGGTTGCCATCTTGATCAGGGCAGAGTCCGTCCTTTTGGTCCCAAGCATTTCCAAATTGCTAAGTGCCTTGAGGGGGTCTTGGTGAAAGAGGCAGCCTGAGTTATTTTGCCTTGGAAAAGAATGAGAAACTTCCTTAATGCCAACCTATTTTAATCAACTACCAAAAGACCTGAAGCTAAGATCATTCTTTTCTTTTGCAGGAACCACTAAAGCCCTTTCATGGGTAACAAGCAGACAAACAGTATTTCATATACAGGGATAACAGAGAAGTCCCTCCTTTCACAGTGAGGTAGAATTTCATTTTAAACCAGTTTCAAAGCCCAACAGCAGTGGAAAACACACTCACAAACATCATTTAATCATGAAACTAAGTGTGTTCTCAGGAGCAGTGAAAACATTGGTTTTATTTTTGCTTCCTGCTAAAGGGTGTGGTGTTTATCCTTGCTCTGAAAGCAGAAAGTTTAGACAAAAAAATCTGTTCTTTTCTCATAGAGATGGTAGGGCACCAAAATATTGTCAAATTCAACATCTCAGAAGCTGTAGTTTTTTGCCAGGTTCCTCCTTTATTTATGCCACCTATTGCTGCCCTGTCATAGCACAGGCACAGCAGGAAACACGAATGAAAGGAAGAGCAGCAAACACACAGGGCTGGATTGTGTTTTCCCAGTGGAGCAGCAGGAGGTAAAAATGATCGGGATTATGTTGCCACTTGTCCTGAGGCAAAATGTTAATAATGGAGGAAAACAGCCTTATGCTTTCCTCTCCCAAGGGGGGAAAAAGGAATCTTTGATCTTGAGAAATGGAACTTTTTATGCCCCTAGAAGTTGCTCGCTAGCTTATAAATGTATATTACTGCATGGGGTTGTTCAAATAGCAACATGGTAATGCTAGATTTTGTCTAGGAAATTAGGTGCTCGTGCCTTCCAAGGTGGCATCAAATAGGTTTTCCAAATAATTCTAAAGAGGAGGTTTTATTCCAGCACAGCTTTATTACCATACCAAATTCTTTTTTTGCCTTGATTTTTCAGGATTTTCACATCAGGTAAATCCTTAGAAAATAAATACTATGGTCTCTTGTCTGCAATATTCATCCATATACATATTTCAATGGAAAGTAGGAATAAAACTCATTTGTAGTTCACTAAAGTCTACAAGACTAGATACTGAGAAAGCAAATAGATTTTAGGTGGTATTGACCAATTTCTCTCACTATAGCATTCTTTCCAGTTGTCATTCAACTTGCCATAAATGGTACTGAGTTTACAATGATGAATTTCAAAGGAGCCACAATTAAGCACTAACTCCTTTTTTGTTGATAAAAACTGGAAACGTGCAGTGGCAAAGGCAAGTTCCTGACCTCATCCCAGATGAAACCAAAATCATCTCCCCCATTTCACAGCAGTAAATCTTTGCCAAATACCAATCTTGAAATCCTAAATCATAAGAAAATGAATCAGATATGACAGAAAGGATTTCCTCTCCATGAGAGATTTAGAATGACTGGCAGTACATGTTATGCTTTGTTGTTACAAAGCATAATCATTGATGTCTCCAGTAAATCTGTTGATAGGAAATATTTTCAATATCTTTGCTACCGCTTTCTGATACTTGACAGGCACTCCTGATATTACAGATATAAGAGGAACCCTTAGCAATTTTGCCTTAGGATCAATGCAGTTGATAGGATTTTTCATTTCCTCTACATGGCCTCTCCTCACAGTTACCTTATACTTCTAGTCTAAGAGTATGTGTACATAATTCCCTATCAGTATTAAATGGAGTTATAAATATTTATTGCTGAGAGAAAAGTTCCTTTACTATATTAATCCCAGTGAGAAAAACCACTGACTCATATCCAGCACAGTACGTCAAAGCTGACAAAGCACAAAAGCCTATTACAGACTGCCATTCTTTTCCCCTTCTACTTTTTATTTTGTTAGGGTCTTATCACAGAAGCAGTTTCATTTAGCTTTGTTATGTTTTATTTGGGGAGAAGAATGTAGAAGCATTACCTGCTGGTCTGGTGTATATAAACATAAAAGAAATTTTTAAAAAGTTGTATTTTTATCATTCTAATAAATTAAGGTTTTGCAGAAGAAAGTTATGTCACAGCATAGCTGGGCAATGGTTGCTTTTGTTCTGCTTCAGAAAGAAAAGCAAGGTCAAACTATTCTTTACAACTGAAATTCTATATATTATCAGCTTTGTTGGGTATCATGCATCCACAGTTCTGTTAGGATCTTATGGAAGAAGCTTAAAGGTACATTACCTGTCAGATTTTCTAAGAAACAATTTATATACAGTGGACAAGCTCTAGTGTGTACATCGAAGACTGAGGCAATCCTTCGGAAAAGGATGCGAGTCTAACCTTCTTACCATATGTGACCAATAAGCAGATTGCAGAGGAGGGGCACCTAGCTGTAGGGGTCTGACTGGCAACAGAGCCTGGTGAACTGGAATGTCTCAATGGAAAGAACAAGGCAGAATCACAGCAGAAACAAGTCCCAAGACATTAGAGTACAAAGATACTGGTGGCCATCTACAAACTGAAGCGAAGAACTTCGAGAGATGCCTGTACGTGAGAGGCAGTAATGCAGAGAAAACCAGAGGTAAGCTTTACTGAGTCATCTTGGGTACTAAAAGCAATCATGCATAACAGTAGTATATGTAGGCTCATTTGCCCAACCAAGAAATCACACACTTTCCCTTGCAATTAGTAGGAGTTGTCCTACCAAATATCTGTTTAAGTTCAAAGACCTTCATCAATATTGTGCACAACATTGAGCGGGGGGTGAAGAACCAAACAGGTCTACTAAGAAAAGGAAAACAAAATTATTTTTAGCTACATATAACCTTGTTAAATATCACTGTGGAATGCATAAAAAAGCATTCTTAAATTGTATCTTAATGAAACAACAAAATCTAGAGCACAAAAGAGAAAACATTCTCAACTTAATCCTAAGACTTCCTTAAGAAGCAAGTAAAACTGAAAAACTAGTTCGCAGTGTCTGCCTTGGGAAAGAAAAGGTTGCAAATTCTAGCTTTGACAATCTCCTCTCAAAATACCTCCCCAGTCCAAACCTCTTAAAGAAAATGTTCACAGTATTAGGAAGATAGCACACAAACAAAAGATCCCCTGAAAGAACCCCACCTACAAAACTGAAGCAAAATCCCCTATCTAAATTCCTTAACAAGGATGAAACTTACTGGGGAAAAAGAAAGGGAAAAAAACCCAAACAGAACACCTTTCTTTTCTTCGTATTTACTTTCTAATCTCTTTTGTTTGTTTTTTCAAAGAAACTGAGTACAACATTCACTAAATTGAATCTAGGCTTACCAAAACTAAGTCTTGACACCTGAAGATACCCATAAAAGATTAAATTATGTTCTCAATGAGTGAGGGAACACAGTTAGGCTAGAGAGCTGGCCTGGCCAAAGCCGGAGGTGGCCCACCTCCAGAAATCCTACTGGGACACAACAGTGAGGGTCACTAGAGGATGATTACACAAAGACCAGAAATCTAGCACAAAATAACCATATAGCAAAACAGTCAAATTCACTATGATCTTTACATTTACAGAGTTTTTATTTAGCTTTGTTATGTTTTATTTGGAGAGAAGAATGTAGAAGCACCACCTGCCAAACTGGAGTAGCTACTTCAGTCCACAATAGGACTTACTTGAAACTGAAAATGCTTATGTGAAAGAATACATTTTCTTCCAATGTTTACAGAGTGTTTGCTTTTTGATGTTAGTAATTTTTCTTGTGTCTTCTAGTAACACTAATGACTTCAGTCTTTATGAAAGAATTAGATAAACAAAGAAGGCTACAGAAAAATGTCTGCTCTGCTTAGTCTGTAACAACTAAGCTAAGCAGCCAAATAACATGGAAAATAGGAAAGCTAAGAGAAATTTTTGAAAATCAGTGACATCCACCACTTCCGTGCCTAACAACATAATTGATACCCAGAGCTCAATAATTTTTTGTGTTTTTTTAAAGGAGATTAGCAATTTGATGAATAATGAAATAATTTACCGGATCCTACCATGATTATTTCCTCTCTTTAGAGCCTTCACAGCTAACAGAGTCTATCAGACACACAACAGCAGCACAACTTCTAGGTTAAATCTTAGAAAGGGTTTCAAAATTTCAAAATCTTTGCAAGCCTGATTCCACATTTTAAATATTATTACTGTATAGAAAGCCAGGAGATCACTTGTTTCCCTCTTGCTGCATACTCTTTCAGCAGGAAATTCTAAGCTGTAGCTCACAGGACAAGCCTGCTTTTACTACTTCATAAGAAAGGCCTTTTATATTTGTAGTCTGAATAGTTTAAGAAAAGCAGCAACGTACTATACAAAATGCCTGGATGGCTTCAACCTGTCTGAAAGCATGTTCCTCTCAGACCTGTTCTGGTGTATGCCAAGTGTGTGCTTTCCATTTGGGTCATCTGAATACTGTCAAAGTGTGGACTAGTGGATCTCAGACCTTGCTAACCGGCTACATGTGAAATTAGGTGATGCAACTGGCAGGGAAGAATCATTTAGCAATAGGCACCTTGACAGTACTGGAAAAAGCACAACATTTTTGCCTGCCAACGGAGAGTCTAATTTTAAATAGACCTCTGGTAAACAGGAATGCGGCAGCCCTGGATGGGTACAGGCTGCCATCGCCAGCTGCTGTCAGCACTTGGCATGAAGCGCCCGAGAACAGCGTTTTGGCGACTGCTGACCCCGAGAAGCACGCCTTGTTACCTTCACCCACTACGGGGACAGGGCGTTATAATCCTGCAGGGAAAAGCCAAAGACAGCAACACTGAACAGGGAAATGCAGACTTTTCTGTTGTGTTATCCTTTGTGTTACGTTTACAATTACAGCCAAACTCCAGGGGAGGGAGTACAGACCGTATGCGTGATGTCTTTCCTATTCAGACCAACAGAACTTTGCCTTTTCACACAAACATCATTGTTAACAGTGAGTTATGTATCAGCATGTGCACAACAAGTAATAAAAGCTTTCCCCATATTCATATTGCTATCTTAGGAAAACATGCCAAAGATGTTTTGTTTGGTAGTGTTCCTGTTCCCTGCGAGCCTTTCGCTTCTTGCTTTTATAAGCTTCAGATGTTCAGCAGTTGTTTTAACCTCATTTTCCTTATAGTTCATATAGAGCTAGGTAGTTCATTCCTTCAAGAAATGCTGGCTTTTCAAGACATTTAGGCAATTTTTTAAGTGAAGTTACTTTAGAGAGCTAAACAACACTCACAAGATACATCTGTTTTTCTTACCACTGCCCCCAAAATACAGAGCAGAAGTTTTACAGGGAGTGGTGGTTGCTATAAAGTAGCATTTGTCTGAACAAAAGGAACTGTTTATGTATTTGCCTCTGACTTGAACTAGTCACTTTTAGAGACCTTTTCTAGGCATGGAGGGAATCAAGCTGTGATTCATCTTATCTTAACATATATATATATATAAAATCTTAAAGTAAATCTCTAAAATACAACATACTGATCTTGCACCAAAATTACCTATTTTTATCCACTGACTAGAAATAAAGCCTCAGCTGCTAGTCTAGATGTAGACATCTAAAGTCGGGTACGATGAATCTCATCCTGTTAGATTATAAAGACCAACTAGTCAATCAGTTCACCCCACTGATAGATGACTATTACAGAATCAGAGACACATAGCACTCATGATCCAAATTATTAGTGACTATAACCTCATGTCTATGGTTTAAGGGACAGAATAATTTACTGCGGTGTCTCTGCATGAGCCTCTGATTGTTACACTGAAAAAACAACATACCTGATTTCCCTGACAGTAGCATTGTATTTTCTAACTCTGTTATAATACAGGTAGAGCCCCACACTCTGCAAAGCAGGCTGTGCCCTGGGCTGCCACCTTGTAGCCCTCCAGCTGCTGCCAATGCATCCAGATGCTGCACCATCCAGATGCTGCACAGCATCAAGACACTACTGAACACTCATCCAAGTGTAGCCACCCCTGTGGGCCATATGAGTCCATCTCAGTAGTCACACCAGTGTAGATGTTACAGATACTCTGCAGCTGCCAAAATAATTCATTTAAAAGATTTCACTTTATTTCATTTTATCTGTACCTGCATTATAGGTACTAGCAGAAACTCTTTCAGCAGCCAAGCTGGTTTCTTTGCTCGTCCTTGCAAACCTACTTAAGTAAATATATGTTCTTTGATTCTCAGTGCTATCCATTACATAGCTGGAAAAACTGTATAGCTGAGAGTACTCTACTAAATTTATCAGTAAGTTTGGATTGTGAAGTTTATAATTTTTCTCATCTCCATGGGAAAACAGTAGCAGAACTACTTGCTTCATTTATCCTTGTATACGAGTCAGAAGAGGAACTGATGATAATGTGTATTTTAGAACACTAGAAATTGTAGTTGGAAAAGCATTTTTCAGATCTATAGTTCATAATGAAGAGTGCAGAATGATGATAAGAATGAGCTACCCTGAATAAGTACTAATTTCATTCCTACTTATCTGTCTCTTTTCTGTGTCATGGCTTCAATTTCAGGTTATGATTACCTAGATAAAAATCCTTCCCTTAAGATACTTCAGCATTTTGTGTGTATGTGCATGTGGGCAAAGCAATTACAGAAAAGATCATTTGTTTGGAGAATAATCTCCACGCCCAAGGTACTGAGTGAATAAATGAGGCCAAAATTTCATAAAATGAAAAATTGCAGGAACCCCTATTGTTGACTTACTTGATTATGAAGAAAAAAGAAAAAAAAAAAGGAAAGTGGAAGAGAGACAGAAAGAGTTAAGCCAAGCATGTGTTGTAAGAAGTCTTGAGCAAAGTAGCTTGGTTCTTCCCACAGGACAGGAAAAGGAGAGAGAAAGGGTTGCTCAGTTCGAGGAGAAACCAATTAATTCCTTTCAAAAACACAGGAAAGCAGAAAAGGAAAAAAATTGGCTTGAGAAAGGAAGCTTTTTTTTTGCTGAGTGATCCTAATGGCACAAGCAAAGTGCTAGAAAATTCTGGATGTTCTGGAAGAAAAAAAATGTTGCACATGGAGATAGCACAATCATATGCAGGGCTGATGGCATTTGCAGTTACTCCAAACACTTGCAGATCAGAAATGCAAGGTAGACTGCTGCTGAAAAGGGAAGTCCTATGTTTCTTTTTTTTTATCTCTCAACTTGGCCACTTTTAGCAGATCCTTTCCTTGCATAAGATTTAATTGATCTTATAAGTATGCAGTGAGTCGAATCAGTCTGAATAGTTAAGAGAAAACTGGGTTTTCTTGACAGGTTCATTTTGTGTCAGCAAATGACAGAGGTGATCTTGCTCACTGTGTGTTTGCCAAACTACTAATACAGATGACTGGGAAGCTGGGACGGAAGCATGTGGCTGATGCAATAGGCCATGGCTTTCGACAGACACACAGCTGGACTGGAATAAGGGCACTGTGAAGTGCAACTTGCATTTTTTTGAACTACACAGTTCCTGTGCATGAGTCATCAC
The DNA here is from genome assembly GCA_013389905.1 of Sula dactylatra. Taxonomy (NCBI): domain Eukaryota; kingdom Metazoa; phylum Chordata; class Aves; order Suliformes; family Sulidae; genus Sula; species Sula dactylatra. The sequence goes on along the minus strand of WEKW01010914.1, from coordinate 38,232 downwards.
AGGTGTCATCCCCAGAGAACATATCAACATGGTTAAGGCCAGGGGTACAACGATGAAGCTAGATCCTCCTTGTATTGGCTGCACCTGGCTAGACTTGTGACAAATAATTGATATAAGAGCAAAGGGTAGGAAAATCCTACCATGGATATTTGTGGGGGTGGGAGGACACAGATCCAATGAGCAGCTGAAGTAGAATGGAAACAGTTTAGGAGTCAAAGAGCAAACACAAAAATGAGGGAAGTGGAGGAGAACGTGTCTGAATGACAATTTTGGGAAAAAGTGCCTATGGCTGGGAGCCAGTAAAAAAGGAATGCAGAAACAAAGCTTGCAGGGTTTATGTGTAAGGAAAGGGGTTCTGAAGGAGGCCAGAAGATGAGAACTGCTGCAGTGTGAAAGATTAAGCTGGACCCAAACAATGCAACCTGAGATAGGAGATAGACACTGGGACCTGATAAACGGAGACTGGGTTTGGGAATGAAGGGAGACGAGGACTGCAGCAAGGTCTCAGTTGTAAGAACAGGATGGTGGCATATTGGAGAATGCTGAAAAGGTCAAGTCAGCAGAGGAGGAGAAGAGGGAATAAGGAATGCACGCCTACTTGTCCACAAACATTACAATGTGACCCAGAAATCCAAAGCCTCCTATTTTAGTTTCAGCAAACTGGTGGAAACCACTATGTTGCTCATTTTCATTTCAGCAGAGTATCCACCAAAGAGGGGCAACCCCTACTGCTCTCCATTAGTCAAAGAGGAGGGGGAGAGAGAGAGAAGAACGGAGAAGAGCTGAGACAGGAGGTCTTGGTGACACCAGCAACTCGAACAGCCAAATGGCCTGAATTTTGCTTTCACTTAGAATTACCTTCTTCCAGGGTACATATGGAAATCAATAAGAGGAATATACTTAAAAAAGCAGCAGCACTCTGATCTGGTGGAACTCACTAGGAATTAATAGAAAAAGAAAGAAAGAAAATTATTTATTCTGCTGATATTCCTAATTACATCAAGAACAACTGACTATTAATGGTGAGACAATCAGTCAGAGACTGCAAAGAATTCATTTCTTAGTGTGCCTTCTATATACCTGTAAGGGTAGATAATGAACTTCATGGTGATTTTTTGATTTATATAAATTAAACTTCACTTAACTAGACACCTTTATTTTTCAGTATAAATGCTTTTTCCCATATATTTATATAAATTTAAATTGAGTAATAAATACATTTAATGTATTATTAATAGGAGTCTGCATTATGATAAAAATGCATGTAATTCAAGATTACAAAAGCAGAAAAAAAATCAAAATTTCTTGCATAAAATATAGCCAAATTTTCTCTCATTTTCAGAGAAAAATATTTTTAACAAGTCATGCTCATCAATAAGAAAGCCAACATAAATGGAAGAGTTCTCATTTATTTTACATACTCTCTGAAATATCATTAAACTGTGACTGCCAAAGTAATAAACCTAAGCTTCCAGAACACTTTGTACACACAATATTCCTGGTTACACAAACCTAACAGCACACTAAATGAGTTTATTAGTCTCCTCTGTATGTATTAAGCGGGGAAATATGCTGTACCCCATAGACTCGCTCTCCACGAAGTTGTAAATGAGTTGCAATTATCAAGTAACGTAATGTGCAAAACCAGACTCATTCATATATGCACATACACACATTCATACAAACACATACCCAAACACATTCAGAGAGTAATGAGAAAAGATCACCAGGCCTTTACCAGCTGTTTGAACCATTTAAATCCAGCAACATCTCCAGACACCCCAAGAATCCAGGAAACCACAGGGATATTTGCTCTACGGGGAAGCTCTGTATGTCCCCTAGAGCCATCTCTGGCACAGCCCACCGAGCAGCAGGAACACCCACAGTCAGATGTGCGCAGTGGATGTACGACCTCTCTCCAGCTATAAAACTTCTGCAAAATTAGTCCACTGGGGCTATAAGCAGCAGGTTTATAACACAGTGCATCTCAGGCCGATCTGCAGCCTATTGGAGTCAAAGGGAGGCCTTCAATTGATTTTAGATTAGCTTTGACTCAGTCCGCTAAGTTAACTCATGGACTAGGTTAGCCAGACAAAAGAGGCTGGGAACATGAAAAGGTGTTAGATATAGACTTTAAATGGAAGATTTTGGTTTTAGTACAGGTCTTGGATGCAACAGAACGTTTAAGACAGAGATATTTTCCCTTTTTTTTTTTGAAAACAACTCACTTTTCCTCATTTAAAAGCTAAGTTGTGATGATACTGTAAGCTATAATAAGCTCTGTGCCTGTTCAGTTGTTTGCAGGAGTTAATGTAGTAAATGCTGTAGAAAACCAAGCAGTAGCAAAAGATATTTAAAACTGGCTTTTTTTTTTTTTTTTTTTTTTCAGAAACACTTATTCCAATATCCACAAGGTTTGAGAGGGGTCTAAGACTAAGAGACTTATTTTAAAGTTCATGCTAGTGTAGGCTCTGTGTTGATTCTTCTGTACAGCTGGGAATTTTACCAACACGATCTGTGGTTTACAAAAATCCAAACAAGCCTGGTTATATTACAATGGTTAAGAAGAGATTTTCTGAATGCTTCTTATAAATCCAAGTCTTGATTAAAAATGATCAGGTTCATGCTATGTTTATTCATACTCACTTATTAAACAGTCAAATCTTGATTTGTGTGTATGTGTTAGAGAACATTCAGAAGAAAAGTACTTCCCGTAACACGCCTTTTGATACAAAATACTGGAAAACCTGCTCTGGCCATTATGTCCACCTCTGAGCTCAGGGGTACTGGCTTCAGGGTCTCCTTTCTGCAGGTGGCTTTACCGCAATGACCTTGTCATCTCAACTACAACATCTCCAAAGTGTTTCCTAAACATCTTGTAATTATCTCAATAATGGGATTTGCTAGCTGTAACAGAGACATGTTTTTTGTAAATAATCCACCCAGGAGTGTGCCTGCACAGTCCTGATCTTTTCAGCTGCTCAGAGGTAAACACACAGATGGGAAGAAGGAACAGGCTGCTGTAATAATTAGTCTTGAAAATTCTGAGCGTGGAAAACACACCAGCAGCATGTACTGGAAATTCAAACCTATGGGTTTCAGAGAAAGCTCAGCTCCTCCTGGTGCTTCTGAAAATTGTATTCAGTATCAGTTTGCACCACTAAAAATCTGGCTACTCAGTAACTACTTCCTGAACACTTTCAGTAAAATATATATGTGCATCAAATCGACTTAAAAATTAGACACATGTGCTTTTGACAATTTTACTCTGATCCAAATTTTTATACCCTGCAAATTCTATAATCTGCTCCCTATGCTAACCGCCTAGTTAATACAAATTTGCTATTTTTAATTTCTGCATGTTATACACAGTAACTTTTCATGGTAACATGTGCTGTGCGATTGCAAAAAACACCAATAACATTGACAATTTAAATTCCACATGCTAAGGGATCTTTAGTTCAGAGTAACTGATTACCTTCTAAAATATAACTACCTGCTAACTTGTACGTGACTTGTCACAGTTAACCATCGCCATGGAAGGTTTTACATCCATAATGCATGAAAGAATGTGTGTGTATATATATATATGAATATATAAAAAATAACAACAGGATTTACCTCTATTCTTAAAACATACAGTGAGGTGTGCCAAAAGTGTAAAGATCAAATGCTTTATGTCTTGGAAGAATTACAAATATATGTGAAATTATATACTGTATTTGAATCCAAACTGGAATCAAAAGAATTCCTCATTAATATCACAGTATAAGCTTACCGAAGGCAGTCTTTGTTCCCTGAGAGACTCTGTAAACATTTGTTTCCAGAGGATGCATTACCCTATATTTGGCTGTTGCTCAAACACACCCTATTTGCTGTAGCCCAACATTTACTGAGTATGACAGGTCACTAATCGGCTTGGAAACTCTACTTAGTATCCTCTTCCTGACAAGAACTGTTCTTCATAAAGCTTCATCAGAAACTTGCCATATCAACTTTGGTTCCCCAAATACACCTGCTTCCTGAAATCCACAGATTAGACAATCTTTAATATATACCACAGTGATTTGCATTGCTCTAGTTCTTAATCAAAATGTTGTGCAGTGTCAAATCAAATACAGAAGGCCAGAGTAAAGAAATAATAAAAATGAATGAGGTAATGAACACTAAGGGGCAAGAGACCTCGGAAATTTAATTTCTTCCTATTTTGTAACCCGATCACAGTCAATGAATATTCAACATGGAGTGAATATAAAAGTTGAGATGTACTGTTTACAAATAGCATGTGATATGCAGATGATGCTTACTGCTCTAAGATCTGAAATAGACAATTTAGTCATATTTCAAAGAAAAAATATTTTTATATCAAGAATTTTCAGAATAATTGAAAACAAAAATGTTGGAATATACAATTCCATGCTCTTAAGGTTTACAGCAATCTAATCATTAGATATCCGGATAACAGCTAATGTGTGGCAGATGATATCACATCTGTGGAGATCTTAAACTTCCTTCTGGAGTATTTGTTATTGGCTTTATTAAAGAAAGGAAGTTGGAGTAGCTGGATGTTGTCTACGTCAGAGTGGCAACTTCTATTTTCCTGTTGAATGAAATGTTGTGATCTAGCTGCTAAGAAAAGACTTGCATTGTGATACAAAAACCATATAAGTAAAATCTTATTATAGCTAAAGACAGTTTTTCACTAAAATACACAGGTGTTTTAAAAATCGATGAATGTATAATGAAGATTTCAGTTTCTCACAAAAAAAGCTCAGAAATGTCACTGGTACAGTCACCCACTGGAAAAAATGGAAGCAATTTAAGGCTGAGATTTCCTCCTGCAAACAAACTCATTGTTTTTTCCTTAAGAGACCCTCCTATGTATTTGTTATTTTCCAGTTCATGACATCTTTTCATTAGTCACTTGTAGTCTGAAGAAACACTAATTGTAGCATTTACCATATAACTAACTCTTCCCCTCTCTCTTTTAAACTTCACAGGATTGATTTTGACAATGCAAATGACACAAGATATTTTTTATTCTTTTGGATTTAAAAAACCAAAAAGTTTCCTCATCCCAGTTCCTTGCAGAATGACTTGAGGTGAAAAATAACTCCTCTTACTTATTCTTTTCCTTTATATAAAAAAACAATCCTTCATGTTTGACTGATCCATACATTTTGTCTACTCTCCTCCAACCTAAAATAACCGAAAATATGTTGTTCGCTAACAGATTACTAAGAATAACTATGTGTCCCACACAAAACCAGATTATGGTATATAATGTCCAGAAATTTGGGTGAAAGACAAGCACAAAGACAGGCTGGAGTCATGTCAGCATTTTGGTTTTGGCATGCCGTCGTGAGCTGCCTGGAGCAGTGAACATGAACAGCACTGGGGCTGAATGAGGGTAATTTACTGAAGTCTATTAAGGAGACTGCAGTGCCAAAAGCATAATGCACTACTCACATTTCACAGCTTCAGCATTTAGTATGTTGAAGCCCTCAACAATTAAAGTTATACTTAGTTCCAACTGACTATTTTTTAAGATGGGCAGTTTTCTAAAAAACTTTTTACCTACCTGATAGGCAGGCACTGAACTTACTACAAGAAGACACACAACTCCTTAGGTTTTCAGAAAACTACTACAATGTGATTGTTGGGAGACTTTAGAAAACGTCACGGTTCAGGTATAAGGGAAGCCTCCCTAAAGCTGCCAGTTGAATACCAGGAGGGGAACCACCTGGGGAACCATCAAGGGGTGGCCTTTGGAAAGACAAGAAATTTGCACTCCTGAAAACCTGTGGGGTCTAAATGGACCCTTCACACTTGGAGAAATGTGCCACTGACCTCTGTGCTCGTGAGCGTTAATCTGTTTGCAAAACAGAGTGATCATTTATGGATTATCAACTGTAATTACTTCTTGATACCACAGGAAAAGGAGTCTGTTAAGTCAAGTTAAGCAGGATGATAAATAATCAAAATAAATTCTGGCTTCTCAAGATGAACTCTCTTGCTTTTAGTCCTCACGGAAATATATACTGTTTTCTTTATATTCCATACGCTGTGGAAAACAGCTTCGAAGAGTATGCTAGGAATCAGTGTGGTAGCTGACTTTTCTTTAATAACAAATTTATTTACTAATATCCTTCAAAATGCAGATGGATATTTTTATTGCATTGCGTCCGACTGTTAAAGCATTTTAGCTGAATTCCAATTTGCTAGCCCATCAGAAGAGAAAACAAATAATAAGTAGGCACCACTTCAGTAGGAACAGGGAGGAACTCTGAACGCTCAAGAGTCAGACAATTTATTACCTGCATGCAAAAAGTGAAGTTTAATCCTTGCTATGCAGCTAGAAAAGGGGTGATGAATATAATGGATATAATCTGCTTAACATGAACAGCAATACAGCACTAAAAAACCCCTCAGAAACCTTCAGTGCAAAACAAATATGCGGCTCCTAATACGGAATGCTTCAGTCGCATAAATTACAAAAAGCAGTAATATGTTTTACAATCTGACTACAAGATCATCTGCCTTTAATCAAAGTTATTCTTAGGCTGCAGGTTATCAATGAGGTCTGGGATTTTCACTAATTTCATTTTTGACTAAGAGGCTTTTTATTTTAAGATATGATGAAATTCAAATGACACTGCACATTTTAAGCTGATGCAAATTGATACAACTGAAAGAAAATCTGTGGGGAAAAGAATGCATGCAAAAGAGTATAGAATTGTTAACATTATTTGAACAATATAATGCAGATGTTACAAACTAAACTTTATTTTCTTGATTATGAAAAGTAAAACATGTTGAACATGTAAAAAATTTTGAACACTGACATAGGAAGAAGCACTGGTAGATTTGTTGCTAGGAAGGTGTGTCATGGTTTTAGCTGGGATAGTTGATTTTCTTCACTGTAGCTGGTACAGTGCTGCATTTTGGACTTAGTATGAAAATAGTGTGATAACACACTGATGTTTTAGTTGTTGCTGGGTAGTGCTTACACTAGTCAAGGACTTTTCCAGCTTCCCATGCTCTGGCAGGTGCACAAGAAGGCGGGAGGGGAGGGGGCACAGCCAAGAGAGCTGATCTGAACTGGCCAAAGGGATATTCCATATCATGTGACGTCGTGCCCAGTATATTAACTGGGGGGAGTTGGCCGGGGGAAGGAGCGATAGCGGCTCAGGGACTGGCGGTGTTGGTCAGTGGGTGGTGAGCGGTTGCAGCTCTTGTGGTTTGGTTTTGGTTTTGTTTTTTTTTTCTTCTTTCCCTTCTTCCAAGCTTTCATCTCTCTCTTGCTCATTATTTTCCTTTTCATTATATTATTATTATTATTATTGCTGTTTTATTTTAATTATTAAACTGTTCTTATCTCAACCCATGAGTTTTCTTACTTTGGCCCTTCCGATTCTCTCCCCATCCCACAGGGGTGGGGGGCATGAGTGAGCAGCTGGGTGGTGCTTAGCTGCTGACCGGGGCTAAACTACAACAAGGTGGCAGTATTTCAGATATCGTTTAATGTATTTTCGTTTGGTTTATGAGTGCATTATATTTCTTTACAGAGATACTGCTTGGTGTGGTACTTGTACACCCAGCTGAGTGGTACCACTTTCATTCAGCATTGGACCTTGACACCAACTCCCAATTTCCACCTAAATCTGAAAGGACAGATTGGCAGATAAAGCCTGAAGAAAGCCAAAAGTCAAAATAGCGTCGATAAAGCCTGCAAGAAATGAAAGCTTGGTATACCGCTAACCTCATCAACTACAGTATTTCCATCACACATTACAGAAACTGTACTTCAGTTGGAGGCCTCGTGCTTCAGAATTTGAACTGTAAGGATTTTAATGTTTAATATTAATCAGTAACTTGTAAAATCTCAAAGAACTATAATAACACAATGCAAGTATTTATAGCAAATGTTTATGAAGAAAGAAATTTGAAGACTCACTTGGAAATAATGTGTGGATTTTCATACCCATATCTTCGAGGACAGTTAATCAGTGTGCATCTACATACACCATGTACTTGGGCAATATTTGAAGGAGGAAATTTTGATTTCCGAATCTATTCACATCTCTGAATGTCAATCCCAGAATACTGGTCAAAGCCATAAAGAGTCCAGACAAAATTATTTAGTGACATGAAAACTTTGCTGAAAAGTCTGATTTTATCAGCTCTATACAACCTGATTAGAAACAACTCAAATGAAGTGTTTCTAATTTGACAAGACATGCTTCCATAGAATCATTTTTCCATGCAATATGTGAATGGATTTCTGTCTTTTCCTTTAAAGCTACCAGCATGTTAAAAAAAAGTTTGCTATATACTCTTAAAAAAAATACTGCATATCATTCCCTGCCCAGTTGACTATGGTTTAGAACTTGTTTCCTCTTCTATTTTTTAAAGTTAATGTTATATTTTGCCGTGGCATTATAGTGTATCTCGGCTAACACAGGGGATAGTAAATTTCATACTTGATATAATAATTAAGAAAATATCTTGCCCTTTAGAAAAATTCCACAGTCCCCAAGTAATGGGTACATCTGCAGAAATTTAAAAGCTGTTACCTAAAACTAACAAAAGATTTGCTACAGTGCTAGGATGTGGTGCATCTATTCAGTATTCAGACATAATAGCCCAGGAGGTACCTGTTTACCAATAAATGTCATTCCACATTATTTCCTGTTGCCTTTCATTATAGCAACATTATCTTAGAGTTTCTTTCAACTGCTGGAGAAGGGTCATTGCTTAGAAGCACACAAGAAGTAGATGGGAACTTTCTTGTTTGTTCTTGGTTTATTTTGGCTGAGGGTTGTGCAACCAGAGCAGAATTTGATTAGTGATGAAGCTCAGTTTTCCCTTTCACAAGCAGCTGACTTGTTCTCATTTCCAACGATCTTTAAGGTTCCCTTTCTATTTCAGTACAATGAAGTTTCTGAGGAACGGCCTACTTCTTCAGATAAACCAGTGCTAATTCAAAATTTAGCTGCCTTGAGGACCAGTATAATTCCAAACTATATAAACTGTTCTTCTGCCCTTCCTTTTGTTCAGTCAGCAAGATGTGGGAGGCTGGTAAATAGATGGGAATCCAAAGAAGCGTTAAATCTTCAAATAAGTGAGCAACAAAAACGCAAGAAAAGGAAGAGAGCAATTATACAGCAAGCAAATGAATTCATTGACATTATCAAAGCTTCACCCATCTAAGACATATTCCATCATCTACAGTGACTTAAGCCTTTGTTTTCTAGATGGCCTGATTCAAAAATAAACCAGAAGTTTTCAACAGACGTGCTCAGGCAAGGTGAAAGAGCTGTGGTTTTATACTACTTAGCAGAAGTCTATACAACTCTTGCATGACTAAGCATGAATAGTCCTATAAAGACAGTGGAAGCTGGATGCACAGCTGAGTGTAGCAGTGTTCAGATTTGGACCTCAGGGCAGAAAAAGGCAGAAATGACGGGAAGTGCAGATGAGAACCCCAAAGTGGTGGGTGCTATTCAGGAACCAGTGCACTTGTTGGGCCACAATAACTGGGGAAAGGACCACCATAAAAGAAAAACTCACATTCTTGAGGCAGGCATCTACAGATACTCTGTAGTGGGTTTCAGTTGTGTGAAGTGATAAAAGGGAAACAAAGGAAATGCAGACTGAATGTCATTTGCTAAACACTGTCTCATATCACATAACACTTTGAGAAAAAAAGTAGTTACCTATTTTACTGAGATAGCAATCAATCTCCAAGTGAATCAAAGCATTCAGCAGTTAACAGCCAGATGGTTTCCTATTCACATATTTTTATTCATGAGTTCAATTTTGGACTCAAAACCCAGCATAATTATTAGGAAGAAATGTTCAAACTTTATTCTACTAAACTGTCAGTTGTAACATTGCAATATATTATGAATTTCTTACTGGAAGGAGTGAATATGTACATAACAAAGTTAAATTATCATGGACAAATATGCAGAAATAAAGAATTGGAATAGTCTCATATACTTAGGAGGAAGGCTGATTTATGCTAAGTGAAGACCTGGATCTAAATGATTATCAGAATCAACTTCATGATGTTGTTTCAAGTGCACCACCTTTATCTCTGTCATCCTAAAGGAAAATCTCTTGAATGTTGTACCACATACCTTTAAAAGACTCTTTACATTCATATTTAGTTTTTATGTTTCATATAAAGACCAGAATTAAGCTTATATCAAAATGAGTAAAAATAAGAGGGACAGCTGAGGGTCACTTCATTGATTATTCCGTCAAAACTTCAGAGCAAGTCAGAATGTATTCTCATAGAAAGACTCGGTTCCTTTTTATTATTACTTTTAAACGTAAGTCACAATCCATGCAAGAGCAGTTCAATGATGAACTGATACTGCAAAAGGTGATGATTATTCAATAAATGACACCATCTAGAATCAGGACTAAATCATTATCTGGAATTAGCACTTATTAACACCATTTTATGAAAGACATGCTGAGGGCCATGAACATTATTTTTCAGTTAAGTATTAACACAGAAGAAAATGCAACAAAACTGAGAAAATAAGGGCAATGAAATAAAGTACACTAAGTAGGTTAAGGTTGTATTACCCCAGTGGATCCAGCTTCATAATCCAATGTAACTATTGTGTCATAATCTAAGAAGTAAAAATAGATCTCATGAAGGCTATTTATTTTATTCTTAAGGTCAGATTAATTTTATTTCTGTATCCTGATGAACAGAGTAATATAAAATGTCCATTCATATATGGACATTTCAGATTAATTAATTTTCACTTCTAGTCTTCCACTTTATTCAATATAGTTTACATAGCTCAGCATCCTAAAATGAATGACATACTTCAGGCACTTGGCTTCAGATATTTTCTATTCTTATTACAGTTGATAACACTGAAAATATTGTTTATCATTAAAGTATATACTGAATATTTCTTTTTTTAAACAAGACTGCTAAGATTTCTGACTAAGTATCTGAATGGAGTTTTGCTTTCTTTTTGTAAACGTATAAAAACAAATGGCAAGTTACACTTGCATAGCAGTGTCACTATTGTTGTGATTCAAGTTATTTAGTTAAGAACAACTTAGGGGGTTTTTCTGCATCCTGAAAAGTAACATCTCGAAGCTTTGAGGTATTGCTTTGTGGGCTGTAAAAAAGAATATGTTGCCATTTTGACAATTTAATGAAGCAAGGATGAAAAACACCAATTAATCCTTGGAATATTTATTTCAAATATGCTTTTGTTACTATTAATTATTATTTTTAAAAAGCCACACTGCAGTGGCTCATAATGAAAAAGATATAGGAACCCCATTCTTACAGAGCTTTTTGACCAATACCGGGCACGTTAAACAACCTCAATGCTTCTGTTTTAGCGAACAGAAAGATGCTACCCAGTTACAACCAATAAATATCTTCATGTTCTGGCAAATTGTAAAGCATAATGGAAGACAAATTCCATTATTATTTAAATGGAGGAAGTTTGAGTTTTATCCTTTTATGGGCAGAAATTTAGTTGCTTACTACTTTTATAATGGCTATTGCAAAATATGTAATAAAATATGAGTAGATACAGAAGGAATTTAATTTGAGAGAGGTAGAAGCACAGGAAAACAGATTGTTTAGTGCTATATAGTGACAGAAAAACTGATAACTGAATAAGACAGCAAATCAAGTTGAAAGACATCATGAAGTCTGTGGTTGTATGAAGCAGGAAAGAGCTAACTACATCTTAAAAAGAAGAGAAAAAAGGTGCCTATCTACAGAAAGGAAGAGATGAACCTGTTATGAAGGCAAGTGTAGTAAAGATGACAAAAATAAAGATAATGAAGACTAAATAGCAAGACCTATATAGCCAAATTTGCCAACTGCGTGGGTGAAGACTCTCAATTAGTGAAACCTGGAACAGACTACGGAAGAGAGGAAGGGAGCACCGTGCAGGGAAGAGAACACTCATCTTTGTGAGGAATTGCTTGGCATAAAAGGAACTAAACAGACTGAAGATTTAAATAAGAACCTAAAAAGGAAACAGAACAGGAGCAAGGATTTTGTGGTTAGAACTTGACAAGCATCAGCAAGGGAATCCAAATTACCTGCCCTCCTCTCCTCCACATATGCTGCTACAAAGACAACTTTGCAAAATAAGAAAACATTTAGCAGAAAGTTTTACTTTATGTTCACATGCATCCCACAGTAGCACCACCTTCTGTTCTTACACACTGAACTATTGCAAAATAGTATACTGCAAGCTGGGGAAAGGTAGCACAGTGTTGCCACCCCATCTCCATTATTGCAGTCCTGTCTCTGTGTCATGCGTGGGTCTCAGATCCTTCCTGTCTCTGTACACTAGAACATGCCTCTGCTGAGACAGGGAGACTTCCCTTCTGACCTCCACATAGCTGAAAATGCACCAAAAGCATGACTGATACATGAAGCACAAAACCCACAGTAACCTTGTTTCAAAATAAGGACAACATTAGTGTCATGGTTTCAGCTGGGATAGTTAATTCTCTTCACTGTAGCTGGCATAGTTCTGCATGCTGGGCTTAGTATGAAAATAATGTGATAACACACTGATGTTTTAGTTGTTGCTGGGTAGTGCTTACACCAGTCAAGGACTTTTCCAGCTTCCCAGGCTCTGCCAGGTGCACAAGAAGCTGGGAGGGGAGGGGGCACAGCCAAGAGAGCTGATCTGAACTGGCCAAAGGGATATTCCATATCATGTGACGTCGTGCCCAGTATATTAACTGGGGGGAGTTGGCAGGGGGAGTCAGTGATCACAGCTCGGGGACTGGCGGTGTCGGTCAGCGGGTGGTGAGTGGTTGCAGCACTTGTGGGTTTTTTCACTTTTCCCTTTATTCCCTGGGTTTCGTTTTATTCTCTCTCATTATTTCTTTTTATTACATTATTATTATTATCATTACCATTACTATTCTTACTATTTTATTTTAATTATTAAACTGTTCTTATCTCAACCCAAGGGTTTTCTTGTTTTTGCACCTCCGATCCTCTCCCCATCCCACAGGGTTGGGGGGAGTGAGCGAGCGGCTGGGTGGTGCTCAGTTGCTGACTGGGGCTAAACCACAACAATTAGGTAAGGCTACAACATTTCTGCTACTTTTTTTTTTCTTCTTTTTTTTTTTTTGTTTAAAGGGTGCCAGGGTGAGGTATTGATGGTGTCCTTGTCTGAGTTCTTGCCTCAAAACCAAATCAGACATGCCAGGGTTGGGCTGTCACCACTAACTCCCCAGTCCCTCCCCAAGCCCCTCATTTCACAGCTGAAATCCTACAGCAATTTCTGCCATTGAGATCCCTGGTATTTCTTCACTACCCCCAAATCTGCATTTCATAAAGGTTTTCCACTGCAAGGGTCTTCATTCTCCCTTATCTGAGAACTGCTGCCTTCTTGCAGTCCTGGCTGCTTAGAAGCTTCGTGCTCCCAAATCAAACCTTCTGTTTAAGACCCCCTTATTTTATTCCCTCAGATCACTTCCTATTAACTGTGTCTGCGCTAATACCCTTTCTGTCCATTTTTAAAATTTATCCTGCTGTACCCCAGCCCAACGCGCTCTTACTAGCCACCAGTACTGATCGCTGCCCCCTCCTTGGCTGCTGTGACTGGCCAAACCTATAATGCAGTTGGTCCTCCCTGCCAAAGAAACACCCCTATATTTACTTCTGTCATGGATTTAAAAGGTTTTAAAATAACCATCCTGGATAGAAACAGGAGGGGAAGGCAGCAGAAGACGACTATCTGAAAACCCTTCATGGCAGCCCTATTGGCATAAGACAAACTGCTACTGTGTATTCATAATCCCCCCATACACCAGCTCATGCATTTCTTATTGCTTTCTTTATATAAACAGACAAAGACACTGTGCTTTTTCTAGGTATAAACAAAGTGATTAAATGGATTTTTCAAACTGCTGATGTGCTGAATGCTGGAAGTCTTCTGCACAGTGGAGGCAAATATCTCGGCTAATTCCTAACACCGCTGACAACTCCTGCTACAGAGCTTACTAGAAGCGTAAAGGTGTTTTTGACAGTTCACTAACCATAAGTATATAAAAATGGCAATGAAATTCATTAATTAAAAAAGCTTATTATCTGCAAATGGTTCATATTCTTTTCTTGGTAATTATTTCACTACCCTTCAGTGTTCACCTTTTAAATATTGAGCATGGAAAGAAGATACACTTTTGTCTTCATCAGACAGCAAAGGGCAACCTGCAAATACTATAGGCTGCTATTGCAGAGAGAAATTTACATTTTTTTAATCTGATGCTGTTGTTCAGCATCCTCTTGCAACTACAGAAGAAAAACAACCTGACACTATGCTCACCTGCATACTTCAGTTAGGAGATATTGCTAGCATTACAAGAAATTTTCTATAAGCATTTTCAGCACATGACGTGATAACCTCATATGATCCTTTATTGAGGAGAATCTAATGGCCATTCATGGCACCTGCATTGTATATAAAAAACCCCAAAACAGTCCAAAGGGGGAGGGAGTGGGGAAAAAGAAAAACTTACGGTGCAGAAGCTATTGACAAAAGGTGACTTTTGTTGTCAGGATTTTTTATGCAGACATATTCAGCCTCATATCTCACTCCCTAAGCAGATTTTTGTGATCATATTGCTAATGCATTATGTTGAGTTTTACACTTTTGAGAAGTATTCTTGTATATCAGAACAGTCCACTAACTTTGCTATAGCAGCACACTCACTCGCTGGCCTGCCTGAATCAGAACAATCAGCAAGACGGGAGGTACCCTGCTTTCCAAAAACCCCTCTTTCAATTCTCTGTTACCTGTATACACACACACAATTGTACTGTAGGATCAAAAACTACCTAAGAGGAAGGTGTCCTGACACCTGAACCTTGATAGAGTATTCTAGAATAACACTAAATATATATTAATACATCTAGGCATAATATTTTACAAATATTTTCATAAAGTCATCCTACTACACAAGATAAGAACCTGAATATCCTAGCCTGTTCCTTTCAAAAATAATACCCTAAATGAAAATGAAAATTGCCTCTAGTAGCGAAAAATAGCTATTTTAATATGACATGGATTTTCTCATCCTCTAGAAAAATATTTTTATAATTATATATTCTCTTTATGTTTAGTCCCTGCAAGAATTTATTGCAATACATCTGCCAATTTAAAATGCGTTAGAGCAGTTTGGTGTGGTATGCATATACTGTAAGAAAGTATATCTATTTAGCATACAAAGAGTTAACAGCCTGCACTCAGTTAAGGTGGGTGTTTGGTGCACAGCAGGAAAAGAGAAAATAATTCAGATTTGCTATAATTATATGCACTTACAAATTCACATTTATAAAATATTTTATTTATCTATATTTACATAAGTTAAACAGAGAAATTCAGTTTTAAAATGAAATCTGGCACACCCTTAAAAAATAGCTCTTTGAAGTCAGAATTCTGCATTTTAGGTTGATTTTCAAGAGTGTTTAACATCCAGCAGTCTCCAGTAACACTGATGAGAGGAGGCTGGTCCTCAACATTATAGAAAAAAAGATTCTGTAAAGTGCCCCCTTGGAAGAACAGCAGACTTCAGTGGTCATTTGTATCAAATTTTGTAATCTGTCCAGCGTCACTGAGGTGCAGTGCCCTGAATCCACATTGTATCAGCTAACATTTAAAACTTCAGTTGACTTCAATCCAATGATATACTAGTTCACCTTTGGCCAGTTTCATTAGGATCCTGCTGAGGAGTGGATGATTTGACACTGCGTAATGGTGACGACCAATATATCTTACATTGAGAATCTGTGCTGCCAGTCAGACTATTACATTTTTGAGCGACGAAGAAAATGTACCTTCTCCGAGTGATGCATTGGCCAATTCAGTTAAGTGGTGCATGCATTGCTGATCACCTCCTTCCATTTGAGAGCAGTTTGCTGTGGGCATGCAGACCTCCCTGATGGAGGCTTGTGCTGGACTCTGGGAGCGGGATGTTGGCTGGTGACAGGAGGCATAGCCAGTACCTCTCAGTTCCCTATCCAGCTGCAAAGCTAATTCATCTCTGTCTTCAGAAAAACAGGCTGCTAGCCATTTTTAGTGCTTGAGGATCACTTCTGCTGGAGTTACACCTATCAACACTGATAAAATATTTTACTGTTGTGGATATTCCCTTCAAATGCAGTTTAGCTGCTAGTATTGTTAAAACTGAGAGCCTGGCTTTGAAGGGAGCATAACAACCAGCAGTTTTTCAAAGGCAGCTGCTGGGAGATATGTAAACTAAAAAATTAGGCCACAGGCTTAGATCTCTCCTAACAGCCTTACACACTTGCTTCTGGAAAGCGGTTGGGGCACTGAGTGCAACAGGCTTTGACCATCCTGTCCGCATACACTTAAGGATGTTTTTAATCACTGAGTTTGCTAAACCATCAACTCGTTGGTCATATTTTGGTCACTGAGAGTAAAAAGCAGAATTATTTTTTTGTACTTGGAAGAAAGCACAGGATCCTGATTCTAAACAAAAGCTTCACAGACAGTTTCTCCGCTCAAGATATAGGACAGCAAAAAACCACCGCTTTGAAAATCTGTTCCTGAAAACAGAGGTTTTCAAAACCTACTTGAGAATAACACATACTTATGAAACAACACTCTCTTTAGGAGATGGAAGCCAAATTGTGTGCATCATAGCTACGGCTAAAACGAACAGGAAAAGGTAAGTCCTGAAAACTTAGTTGGCCAACACCATGACAGATTGTTCTGCTTGTTCTGTTTGTGAACATAAAAATATTTTCATAATCCAAGATCATCCAATTCCTTCAGGAGTTACATTTCAAATTATGACTCTCACATTTATTTCATAAAGGTAATGCACCAATTATTTATAATTTCGATAGTAAAATCCTCTCAGGGTTGAAATTCAGAATATGAGAAAAAAGACATTTTTTCCTTTATTGTTTTTAAGGTTATTGCTTTTGGCTGTGTGTGCATATTTAAAGTTTCATATACAAGTTTAAACAAAACACTGACATAATATTTAAAAGATGAAATTTTACAGTCAATTAGCACAGTGTTGTTTATTTCCGCCTCAATGTTCAGTTATGATTGCACTCTACAGCTCCTTTCTCCCATCTTCCACTTCTCCATCCAGTCACACAACTGTGGAACAACGGGTCTCCCACATTGTCTCACCTATATGGCTGCTGTAAGCGAATCAGCCCTCTCAGCCGAGAGGTGGGGTTTCACAGGGACGCAAGTACTTGAGGAGCTGGCAGGGAGAGGGGTAACTACTTTATTTCTTCCCGCGTACCTGGCAGGGGTCCCCTGCTGTCCTCCTCCCAGGACTCTCTCCCACGTCCTCTCCTGGTCCTCAGCTTGAGCCTCTGGGGGCTTTGGCGAAGCAACAAATGAAGAGGGACTGGGGAGGGACGGCACTTGCTGCACCAGTGGGAAGAACTGGTGGTGGTGGGGAGGAAGAATCACAGGAGGGCAAGGTGGAGAGGCATGTGAGAACAGGGATTTCTGCTTTGAACAGCAATGCATGGAGCTACTGTGATCTGGGCCAGGGGTTCCCTCCTCTGTAACCTGGACTTTTCCCTGCAGAAAGAAGGGAAGCCCTTTTTGGGGTAGGGGAGAGCCAAGACCTGTCTCCTCAGCGACAGGCAGAGCAAGTGACCTGCAGCTCCTTGCAGGCTGCCCTCACAGACATCTGCCCGCTCTTGAGCCGGCTCAGTTTTACATTGGGTTGTCAAGGAGCAGCAGACCCAGGCTTTCCTCAGCGGGGAGGGGACCTCTATGTACTACATTGAGCCAAGAGAAGAAACAGTGAAAGATCAGGAAAATACTTGCACATACTGAACATCTGTACATGCTGAAATGCTACCAAAAGGACACAGCTGACAGCACGCTTTCAGGCTATGCCCTTCCTGAGAGCCCCACTTGCGATTCATAAAACCCTGGAAAAGCAGCTCTGCACCACTCACCATTCCTGGTGACTTACCAGGGACTGAAACTTAAAAATTTCTATCTGCTAGGTATCTTGAGGTTTTCCAAGTCTAAATAACAATTTTCCCTTTACCTGCAATGAAAGAAATGGTTTAGTTGATGACAGCCAGTCTTAAGCTGCCCTTAGTGACAATGGGAAATGAGCATAGCCTAAAAAAAAAAAGAAAAAAACCAATCTCAGCCAGTCATAAGAAAAGTGCTTCATAAACAGAGATAAAACTGACTTAATTGTATGTTTTATTTTTGTATACTTGCTTTCTCCATAAATCAAATTTTGATTTCTAATGGGTGAAATTTTTCTAGTAGGGGTGAAAAATCACATCAGCCCCAAGTTCAGGCATACTACGCTGAGTGCTCCCAACGGCCTGATGAGTGTCGCTTGGCTGCTGCTTAGACCCATGTGTTGAACAAAGGATAAATGCGTGACTGCTGCCAGAGGCCAGCTGAACCAAGTGAGTGGAGGAGGATCTCAATGATCTGAAACTGCAGTGCAGGACAAGACACCTGTCATGGAAAGAGTAGAAGAATTTTCTTCAGCTGGCAAGGCTGTAAAATGACAGACCTTTTCTTGGTGAGCTGGAAAGCTGGTTGCAATTGTCACCAGGGCTATCTATGACAAGATCTGAATGCATGAGACACGTCAGCTCAGCCTGCGGCTCTGGGAGGCGCTCATGTTTACACAACTCCGCATCTCGGGGTTCTTTATTAAATTTTTCAACATATTACTGATGACATTGTCAGTCATTTTTTGGTAATATTTAAGAAATAGGACTTATATAAGTCCTATTTAAAGCAATATCCAGTCACAGATAAGAATGGAATTTCAGGAGTGTTTCATCATATTTCACTGAATATACAAATATTCCAATTAAATTTTCGGTATTTAGCTTTATTTCCTCTACATAAGCTCATGCACTGAAGGGTTACTATAGTAAGAGACCTCTTATAATGAGCAATATGAACAAATAAAACGCACAGGGAAACAGTGAGAGGAAAGCAATATTAGCTGAATTTCTGTCCTTACATGAAAACATCCTCTGTTAACATCTCCTAAGCTAATAAACCAAAATGAGCAGGGGATATTTTAAGGTATAGTAAGTTTGGACAGAAGAGCCTGCAGATTTGTAAGAGGTTACTCTTACTTTAATCCTTTTAACACGCATACCAACTTTCTGTCAATATGATGCTTCACTTACATATTTCGACAAAATGACTGATTTCTTAAATACAGCCCTATTATGCAAGTGTTAAAGTATTATACAGAAATAACTTCTGTATTTAAAGTCATGTAAGGGAAAACAATGTTATTTTTCTTTGCGGGGAAAATGTTTTAAATGCCTAATTTAAATTACAGTGACCCAGATGTCCAAAAGTTGCCTGCCTGTCTTTCCACCTTGCAATTTATCAGTAGATGATAACATGCCTGGTATGTTTCTTCCTTGTTGTCACCATCTACTTGGCATAAAAATTGACACTTCGATAGCACATACTGTTTATTAGGCTAAAAGCTGAAGTCATATTAAGTCCCCTTGATTTTTGGTAGCTATCCTTATAATTTATGGTACAGTTGCACATACATGGCATACCACGCAGAGACTGAAAATCTTTTTAGCTTCAGAAATTGGGGAGATGGCATTCTTAGTCAGAACCTCAGTCCTATTAAATCAATGAGACCTGAGAGTATTTCAGTACTGATTTTCCAAGCTGCTGTGAATCACAAGCTGGGCACCCTGAAAACTGAGGGTCCTTACAGTCTCTAAATGAATTACACTCCTCTGATACCCCCGCAGTATGTTCATATATGACATCCTTCCATCATGCGGAGTATGGCCTCACCCACGGACACAATAATGTTGCACAACCACATCTGGCATCTCTACAGTGACATACAACGTGGGTACCCCCAGGGAAAGGGATATTGGTAGTTCTTCTGTTGCAGCATGAGTGGCAGACTGCAGCTGTGTCAGCACCAGCTGGGTCACTGCCCAGGCCATTCCTGAAGTGATGGGGTTGGTCAGCAACAGCCCCCTCCTGCTTTACTTGCTGACTTGAGCTGGCACATTGCACTCTTCTGTTTCCATTTTGCTGGGCATGCTAGTATGGATCATTGTTGACTCTGCATCTCTTCCAGCTTTCAGCTGTTTTAATGTCTGCAAGGTAGATTTGCACCACCGACACCATGTTTATTCCACATGTAAAATATTGCACTGAAGAGTAACGCAGCCTGCAAACCATAAGAGCAGGAGTACCTACATGAGTGATGGCTAGCAGGAGTACCTTCTCTTGAGGGAGATGGTCTTCAGGAACAGAAATTATATGCTGTCACAGTATGGTTCCTTACTCTAAAGATCATTTAACACTACAGATACTATGCCAGCCGTTGATGGCAGCCACAGGTTCTCCTGGATCGTACGTTTGCAGCAAAAACCTGGTACTTCAGATGTTTGTAAAAACAGATCAAACTTCTGAAAACAGTCACAGAAACATACCTATTCCAGCACGAGTCCTGTCTTGTTTTGTTTGTGACAGTTTGTATTTGCTAAATTTAGTATTGTCAAATTTTCAGCTGTAATTCGGAAAGATAGCCATGGAAAATTGAGTTCTTATATCACCAATTGCATCTTGAGAAGTTTCTGGAGCACAGCAGTATCACAAAGCAGCTCAAGACATTTTCCTAATAAAACAGATTGTATATAGTAAAGTTGCTACTGGTTTTAGCAGAAGTAGACAGAGTAGTCCCTAAATCAGTCAGTCAAAAAAAGGGAGATGTCCTTCAAAAAGGAGTAGTTAGAATGAGTCACATTATTAATCCTATTATGTCAGTATTTGCCATTTCAAGAACTTCAAAGCTGAACCTGTTGTTAACACACAGACTATTGAGATAGGGGATGCCGACCCATTTGCTGAATGTTATTGAACTAGCGTTTAAAAGATCAAGGTTTTCTGAAATATAGAAGTAGAGATAGAGAGAAAAAAAAAAAAAGGCAGTCTGTTTGGTAGCTGATATATACCGTTATCCATCTGCCTGTTTGGGCCTTCTTAGTGAAATAATGCTGCCAGTGAAGGCTCTGCCAACTGCATTTGCAATTTTCTTTCCATTTTAAATAGCAGGCAATTTTAGATCCTACTTACATTACTCATATGATTTTCTCCAACTGAAAATCCTCCTGTTACTATTTTCCACTGACAGAGAAAATATTGTTTGATACGCAATCTGTTCCTTGCTTTCCAGATTTCGAATTTAAGCTCGATCAGCAATCAGCTTGCTATTTTTTTTAAGAAATAAACCCTCACCCCAGCATTGACAGAATACAAGCAGCATGAGAAAAGTTACAAAGTTAGTGCCATCCCAACACATGCATTTCTACTGAACATCAAACTCTAGCTAAGAGAATCTGCAGAAAGATTTAATTATATAGTATATTAATCTATATAGTTCTTTTAAAAACTGAGGTTAAGTTAAAACACCTGGTAGTGATACAGCTGTTGCAGTACGCACAGGTTAACATACAGGCTTGCAGACCTGTGAAGTGGTCTGTGTGCATTAATGTGCAACAGGCAACTTCATCCTCTGTAGTAGCCATCCCAAAGGCAGTCAAGAGTTGCAACTCCTTCAGTAAAGAAACCTTCAGATTTTCTAATCCCTTCTTTCCTAACAGATGCTTTCCCATGGCATTAGTTCCCATTGAAAAGGCAACAGAAACAGGAAGATGGTATAACGTTTTGATTTATGAGCACAATCGCTGTGCAGGATACTCTCCTCTCCGTCTTTTTTCAACCCAGCAGACCACCTCATAAAATGGATGCAACCCTCTTCTCCAGAAAGTCCAGGACGCAGAAATCTTCCCCCCACTCCTGAATACTCTCCTTGTTCCCAGGAATAAAATGGGTCACATTAAACAAAATGGACAAAACATTTCCAAGCTACGTAGGACCTAAATGGTAAGGCTCGATAAATCAGTAACTTTATGCAACTGGTGAGGCAGAATATTGTTTTGCAACACATTTGTACCTAAGCAGATCATCTAAGCATTAAAAATAATAGCTAAGAAAAACCATAGACCATTAACATCCTCAGAAACAACCTAAAGCAGATATTGAGCTAAACTTTGACTGTTTATCATTGTTATCGTTTCCTTACTTGCAGAAGAAGCAAGAGCTCAATTTTTATTTTAATTGCCACATTATTAATTTTTTTTCTTTCTTTCCAGTAGTTTTGTGGACCACCAAGTAATGTCTTATGGTCCACAGGTTGAGAAACTGTTGGAAGATTTGTCTGCCTCAGAGCAGCAAAGACTCAGGAAAGGTCCATTTTGCATCTACATGTGAAGGGATGGCTGTTGATTTCTGCCCCTGAGGATCTTACTTCTTACTTTAAGGTAAAAATGATTACTTATGTGAATAAAACAAAGTCGTCTGAAATTTTTAATGACTCCTAAACTACTAACTTTCTCACCCACACAGCTAGAACAGGAAGCAGGTATACTGGGAAAGTTTTAATATTCTAAGAGTTTCATCTGACAAATAACTAATAAAACTTTTGTCTAATATAGTTGCCACTAAGAGATGAATCTTTTGCAAATCTCGCTAACAGAAAGTGTGTATTTCCTGAAAATGTCTTTTTTGTTAAAGGAAAAAAACCTACTCTGTAAAAGAAGATGCTTGAGCTACAAAAACCAAGTTTTGTACAATTTATACAAGTTCCGTCTGTTTTTTGTATTTATAATTACGGTAACATTAGTTATCCAGATGGAATATAATTTTACTTTTTCACTAAAGAAGATGCAATCTTCAGGGGGAAAAAAAAAACCCCAACACAGAATTTTAAAGCCGCTTTGGTACTTTTGACAGAAGATAAGAAATAGTTCAGGTGCTTGATTTAAGGCTGCACGAGCTTAAAGTTCACGAATTACAGATGCTGCAACCATGCTTAGAAGCTCCTAAGCAACATAGAATGAACAGCTGGCACAGCCCTATACAGTCTTGAGCTCTACATTGCAAATGTTTTCACTGGGAAAGAATTTTTTTTTAAAAAAACAGGGAAAATAGTACAAATACACGCAAAGCTGCTACCTCCAATGTCCCACACACTGTTCAGCAGGAGGCTGAGGTACCTGCAAGTCCTTTGGCCTCTGCCCCCACCAGCATGCCCAGCCCTTGCAGGACAATCGGAGAGCAGTGCTGGGAGCCCTTGGGTGAACGACAGTTCAAGTCTGTACACCTTTAACAAAAGTAGCTTAATTCTAATGAGAAAACACATTTGTTCCAGTTTCTCATAGGCATATTTGAATTACATCTGACCTAAAGGCACAGCCTTGATTTTGGACTCCTTAATGACATCTCATTAAGAATGAAGCTGAATGAAAACTTGTCATAAATAAATGTAAAGGAGATTGATGTGGGAAAAGATGTTATTTTGTTAGCTGCATGACTCTTGCTACACACAAAATAACAGAGGTAAGTAGTTTATGAAAGAATAAACATATTGTACGTTTACAGCAATTTTAAAATATTATAACCTATTCTGGGTCCATTATATTGACTGCAATATAAGTGCAATTTTTTACAGAAACAAATTTAATGCAACTAGCCTTCCCACCAGTGCAAAATGCTTTAAAAAATTATTACTTTAGAAAAGTGCCTTCAGCTGGGTGTCCTAAAGTTAGTGTTAGTAGAATAAAGTTTATTCTAACAAGCAATCTGAAAAATGTATTTTCTTGGCAAAGTGATACAATAAGGCTGTAGGGTGGTGTTCTGGAAACAGATATCCCAACCAAGACTAACAATGAGGAAGCTTATTCTGAATTAATGAATATACATGTTGACTTTCAGCTTCAATTCACTGGAATAATTACTTCACATTAACATGTCAACCTCAGCAATTTGAGTCTCGAGTCACTGACTACCTCCTGAAAAGCGCTGCCCCCTCCACCAATCCCTACTATACATGACATTCATGCAAAACTCTTGAACTTATTACGTTGTTAACTATAAAATATTCCAATAACCAAGAAACAAAACTTTTCACATATCAAATTCTAAGTGGCAGAATTAAAAAAAAACATGTTAAGAACAAAGTTTAAAACAGCATCACCATGAACTTGGTGAGAAATAGCAGTCGTTAATCAGCGTAACCAGGGCAAGCAGGTGACCAGCCATGGTGCTGCGCAGTTTTGAAAATGATTTTGCTTTGCATAGCCTCTCCATTTTACTTTTGCTGATTTTTGTTATTGTTTAAATTTTGTTGCAGTCTTCTGCTTTGAATTAACTTTTTGGTAAAGAACAGGAAAGGGTGAAGACAAGATGATGGTTCAGAAAATGGCACAAAGGAGCCATTCAGTGACAGGCGGCCAAGTCTCATCTATTCCAGGCTACTAGAAGAAAGAGTTTGCTCAGTTTTTATTTCGCATATAAAATAGGTTGCTGATCCTAGAGAACATTTTTCAATATGTAGGTTTCTACTTCCTGTAAACCTCCCCAGACAAATGCGGGAGCTTGTCTATCTCAAAATGGGTCCAGAGAATGAAGCACCTGCGTACACCTCAAAGTGCTGATATACAGCTACTGAAATAAAATTTTACTCTTAAGATTTCCCTCTAGATTATTTTCTTGACAGATGTCATGGTTTAACCCCAGCCGGCAACCAAGCACCACCCAGCCGCTCACTCGCTCCCTGCCCCCAGTGGGATGGGGAGAGAATCAGAAGAGTAAAAGAAAACTCATGGGCCGAGATAAAGACAGGTTAATAGGGAAAGCAAAAGCCATGCACAAGCAAAGCAAAGCAAGGAATTCATTCCCTGCTTCCCACCGGCAGGCAGGTGTTCAGCCATCTCCAGGAAAGCAGGGCTCCATTATGCATAATGGTTACTTGGGAAGACAAATGCCATTGCTCTGAACGTCCCCCTCTTCCTCCTTCTACCTTACTTTATATGCTGATCATGACACCATGTGGTGTGGGATATCCCTTTGGTCAGTTGGGGTCAGCTGTCCCGGCTGTGTCCCTTCCCATGCCTTGTGCACCCCCAGCCCCTCGCTGGTGGGGTGGGGGGAGAGGCAGGAATGGCCTTGACTCTGTATAAGCCCTGATGGCAGTAACTGAGACATCCCTGTGTTATCAAGGCTGTTTCCAGCACAAATCCAAAACATAGCACCATACTAGCTACTGTGAAGAAAATTAACTCTATTACAGCCAAAACCAAAACAACAAACTGCCAGAAAATCTCTCACTTTTACTTGAGTCGGCTTCAGGAGTGGGTAGAGCAGAGCTTTCATTAGCTTAATTTAAGGACTCATAATACAACACTCCTGAGGGACTGGGACCAAGAAAACATCCTGGCGTCTCCAACTCTGATGTGCTCCTGAATCCCTCTGAAAACCCACCTACTGAAGCAACTAAAAATGAGTTACATCTTAACAAATAGCACATCTCATTATATTTTGACCTTATTATACAGTTTTCTAACGTTATTACTACATAAAAATCCTGAGTCATCAGTTCATCAAACAATTCCTTTAAAATAAACAAATATAACTACTTCTTTTTCCCCAAAAGGCTATTTTATTAAAATGTGTTCAGTGCTGATCATAATGACAGAACAAACCCACCCCCCCCATTTAAAAAACAAGGACAATATATGGCCAGCACTAAGTATTATTAGATGCTAATTTGCCTTTTGTTAATCTCTTTCTCTCAGTTTGAATTGTTTATTCTCTACCAGATCATCAGGGAAAAGATAAAGTGTGTGTTATGTGCTTTTCTTGAAACCAGTTTCAATTGCTTCCCTCGGAAGTAAGCTTAGCATCATGGTATTTATACTCAGAAGTGTATTTTCTGAAGTGTAAAAAGCACAGTGTACACTATGATCTAGAAAATAAATATATATGCAAATAAAATAAAATCAGCAAATCTCAGAGCTTTACCGTTATTACATATGCCATTTACCCTAGTTAAGAATGTTTCCATTAGTTATCTTTTTTAAAAAAGGGTTTTTATCTCAAAAAAAAAAAAAAAACCCAACAAACCAAAAAACAAAACCAAACCTATTTTGAAATGAAATTTCACACCATACCCACCCTGTTACAAAAGTATAACTGCAAAAAAGACCAAATCCTAACACACTTAAAAGCTTAATATTTAAATGAGAAAAGGAAATAGCCAGGCAGATACAACCGAAGACGTGCTTGAAACTTCTATTTTTGGAATACTGATATTAGAATTTATGTTAACTCTAACAAAAATGCTCATTGCAAGGTAAGTTTTATGGAAAGAAATGTTAGTATGGAAACAAAAGCATGGTCTTTTGCATTGCAGAGAATCATTCTACTTTGAGAGCATGACCACAGTGGGATAATTAGTCTGACATTTAAACGTTTCTATCCTTTTAAATTGTTTATGCCCTTTAAGCAAAACAGCTGATTATGAACTTCAACACTTTTCATCAGTCTAGGGAGAGTCCTAGGTTGCCAATATGTAGATAATTCATCAAAACAGATCCAACCATGCTCAATTTTAATAAAACCTAATAAAATTTAAGTACTAGTAGATATTTTTCCTTTGACAGAGCAGGTCTTTACTGCTTCAAGTCTATCTTCAACTAAATCTTGTAACGGCTGGTAGGGAACACAATGTCAGTGAACACTGAATGAAGGGCTGTTTAATAAACCAACTTTAATTTAAATAAGTGTCCTCAATCTAAGTTGTGTGATATGCATGTTTTCGGCACAAGTTATGGAATGCCAAGCGTAAAGTAAAAAGTGTTAAAAATTGAGAAATATGTTGTTTAAGGAAAATATTAGGGGAAAAAAGTTATTTTTGAAAGTTTACTAGAAGAGTTGTGCTGTCCTTTCACATAAAGACCCTGACAAACAGTCACCTGTCCTCATTCAGAGGGCTCCTGTCTTGTCCTTACTGCAGCAAGCAGCACTCCCCCCGCTCGCCGCTCCACCAAGGACAGAGCTGCAGGAGGAGCCACACCACCACCCAGCTTTCCTGCCCAGCCTCCTCCTCCTCTGGGAAGACTGTGGGCAACAGGCCATGGCCCTTCTTCTTGGAGAGACTGGGAAAAGAAAGAGGGGAAACACTGCAGCCCAGGAAGGAAACTGAATTTACTTTTAAGGACTAACAACTAACAGCAAAGACTCTCCACATGTCTCATCCCTTTTGGATTCCCACCACTCTCCGTCACTTGTTAGCCACACAGGCAACCCATACACCTGGCAAAACAGAAAGAAGGTTGCTTAGTAAATGCACTGTCTTCTCCGGCCCTGTCCAGCTGGTCTGTGAAGGCCACAGGTACTTGCAGGTATTTCTGCAAGCAGCCCATGGCAACCCTCTAGGACCTGTCAAACACCTGGCAGGGAGGCTGGTGCTTTAACCTCACCTGCAGCAGCTGGGCAGCCGATACATTTGGAGTCAGCACAGCTGTCATTACATTGAAGGCGACAGTCCATGTTATCTTTTTATGCTGGCAATTCAGAAGTCAGCCACGTGCTGTTTAAACTATTCTAAATCCAGATTTTGCATACACAGAAAGCAATATGGGTTCCCACTAGTGATAGGTGAGTTGATGTGATTAATAGGGCTTTTTCATCCCTGACTACCATTATTTCCATATAGCCTGAGGCTAGATTGCTGCTGTCCTAAGAGGTTCTTCATACTCTTACAGTTAAAAACTTTTCTTAAAATGAATCTAATATGAACTGAAAAAAACCCCAGACAAACCAAAACCAGAAAAAATGCTATCTCCTAATATTATTTTCTTTTCATTTAGAATCTGTTGTGCAATAGGGAGGATGAACACATACTTTACTAACTTTTATTCTATAATACAGAACATTCAGATACCATGCCACTGGCCTCTTCCCAGAACAGACTAAAACTACCGTTAATGCCAAAAAATAACACAATGTTGTGCCTTGGTATAGAAAAGTAATTTCAGTGACAATTTTTGAAAACTCTTCCTTCCCTCATTCTCCCTTTCTTCTGCCCCCTTCTCCTCTGCAACTGTTCCACAATACGACCTTTGGCAGAAGAGTGGGACACAGGTCTAGAAGAGCAGACTGCCTCGTGGAAAATACTGACCCTAGAATAGGTATAAAGGTCACAGTTAGCAGGTGCTCTTACTGAGAAGCTGGCAAAAGGAAAGTCCCATGCAGCCCTTGCAGATCTTGGTGAGGGGTCTCACTACTACTCCCTATCCTGATCTGAGGACCACATTTTGAAACATGACTGAAAAGCTAGGAAGAGTGCAGAAAAAAAGCCAGAAAACCTATTTGAAGTCTGGAGAAAATGTCTTACGGTCAGAGTCTTAACGAGCTGAATCTATTTATTTACCACAAACCAGATTTAGTGGTGACTTAATTACAGTATATGGGACTTTCAAAAGGAAACAGATATTAAAGAGCTTTTTGATATATTGCAGGANAAAAAAAAAAACAGAAAAAACTTCAATCGGCCAGAAAGAGAAGCTGGATAGATTCAGCCCAGATTAAGGTAGTGCATTTTAACAACAGGTTAAGCACTAAGACAAACCAGAGAGGGTTTCTTATACCCCAATATCTCCAAGAATAGACTGGATGCAATTCAAGGAGACTTGAGTTAGCAAAACACAATGTATACTTTAATTACACATCCATGACTTGGTTCTATATAGGGCTAACTATGTGCCATATAATGTTCTGGAAAGCACCGGACTGCAACTGATCAATGTTCACAAAAGGTTCCTTTAGCTCTGGCTTTCTTGAGATGAAATGGCAGCTAATAATCTTCTTCCAGAAAGAGGAAAAAACTCTTTCAAATATTGATTCAGAGTAAGAAACAATATTTAAGTTTTCTGAATTGATTTCACTCACCTTTCTTGGCTAACGTGACCCTTTGTAAACAAACCACTAGATAATGATGCTACAGTCCAGTCTGACCTTAAAGAAGTGCTCCAGCCTAAAAGGCTTTGACATCCCCAGTTCAGCTGAATGTGGCCTTACAAACATTTGATAACGTAGCCAGAAAGGGTTCTTGCTCATGGATCTCTGGTTGGGCACTGCTTTTGCAATTCTGAAGACAATTCCTCAGCCTACCCAAATTAAGAGCGACATTGCTGAAAAGTGTCTTAATTCACTAAGATGCTTAAATAGTTATTAAAAAGGCAATTTCAGAAAAGTACTGCAAAAAGTCTCGGTATTTTTTTTAATTACTGTTACGAAGCACACACAATAAGCACTCGTTTATCACTAGTTAGACATTTTTTAAAAACAGATACAAAGCTACTGAATCAAATCCAATAAATAAAGTGGCTGAGTAATACAATTTTGGAAAGTCCTTTGTCTCTTCAAGGAATGGTCAGCATCACAGCATCACTCCTACAGCTACACTGTTGAAAACACTGAAGCCACAGACATGGCCCTTTGGCATGGAGTGTTTCTTGAGCCTGTGCTACTTACTTTGGTAACACACACATTTAAACACCACTTTGGGAAGACCTCCTCGAACTGGTAAAATACAGTTGAATTGTGGGTTTTCCTTAAGACAGATAGGATGAATATCTGGGAGTTGCTACGGTTAATGAGTATGTGACACAGCAAGGTGGATTCACTCACACATCCCTTAATTAACATGTTTATAAATATTCATAGGTCAACTAGATCTCTAATTATTCCCAGACACTTAGAGAAGCCTAATCTTCTATTAAAACCTTAGCCTTTTATCTTTTTATCTACCAGTTTTTTTTTGAGAAAATGTTAAATCTGTCACTTGAAAAAAAAAAGTGAATTAGGGGGTGCTCATTACAATTTGGAAAACTCATTTCAGTGAGAAGTTAATCTAATTAAAACTAAGTGAAATATAAACAGCATGGTGAAACAAGCTGAACAAGGAGCACTAAAAACATGTACTCTGTTGTCTTATTTCAGGTGTAATACCATTTCATGTTGGTATTTTTCACACTACAGTAAAGCTTGAGGCAAAAACCTAAAAGAGGACTTATGATTTAATTGTAGAGATACATGAATATGCCTCATGTGTCTGCGTACATATCAGTACGTGACAAGTGTGTCCCTATTCTGCATACAGATGAATCAGTTACTGGCCATCTCATTTTCTTCTTCCACAGTGGTTTGACCGTGTCATTCTCCTATTCCACAAAATCCCAAACCACGATGGGACCCGCCTGACCCATTACAGTATGCCAGACTGTACAGAAGAGCACAGACCAGACTTTGTTGGAGGTGCTGGTACAGCATCCTGCCCTGTACAAAGACGTTTTTAGCACACATATTTTGCAGTGCAACACTGCAGGCAGAGAGGGCACAGATGCCCAGCAGAGTCCTGCACTAATGAAGCTGCAGCATTTATAGCAAGTCGGCCCAGGCATCCACTCTGCTCTGTGTACTTCAACCTTGCATACTAAATACTGCCCTCTCCCAACTAGTCTGCTGCTCTCTCACTCTTGATCCATACTTTTGTAGGAAAACATGCATTAACTCCGATAAAAAAAAAAAAAAATCTTTCCAATTTCAGCTCAGGAACCGCTCAGAATCACCTCTTCAGAACATAAAAGATCTCTCAAATAGACTCATATTCATCTCCAATAACTACTGAGTGCCCAGAAAATAAAACCTGTAGTGCTTAGAAACCTGTTATCAACCTCCTCAGGTTCTGATTTTTTCTTCTCTTTCCTGTTACAGGTTTTGCTTTGGCAGAAACAGCTATTCAGTATCAGAGCTGAAATATCACCTACAAAGAATGCTATACTCCAGTTTTGTGAGCTGAAACATCCATAACTGCTGAAATACAAGTCCCAGCAACTTCTCTTCTTGTGAGGATTGCAACTCCTAGGTATCAGTGTAGATTTTGCCCTACCTAAGAGCCCAGTGATAGAGGTAGGAAGGGTTGGAAGACGCACTAGATGCATGTTGGAAGATCAGCCAGATGAGAATATACCGTGCAGAAGACAACTATGGAGTAGCATAGGCAATTCTTGGATGTGAATGTATAAATACTTTTGCTCAAAGGTTAGAAAATAGGCAAGAAAGAGGTAGAAGAATGGCAAAAATCCATAGCTGTTTCAAAAGGGAAAAAGACAACTCCCATGTTTCTTGTAGAATCAGGAAAAAAAAAATTAACTGAATTGCAAGAAATTTGTGCTGGAAGAGACATTGCTGAACAGGAAAGGTACTTAAAAAAATCTTACAAGGACTACAGGGGATGCACTTGCAGTCAGTTGGAAGTTAGCAGAAGTGTGACTCTCTAGAGTCTCTTTTGGTGACAGAAAACTCAAACACAATCGAAGACAGAATTATTTCTTTGCCTAGCCAAAGGCTGCATACTGGAAAATGAAGGCAAAATAAGAGAAGACTGCTGAAAACAGTTTTATATTTTGCCCATGGAAACATTTGGCAAAATATAATTTGATATCTGTGTTTATAGAACTTACTGAGGAGAGAATTCACTTTAATATTATAATCAGAAACTGACAGCCTGCGTATCTTCCATTTTTTAATTATGAGGACATTGAGAAGAAATTAAATATCAACTTTTACAATATTGATATAACACCTAAAGAAATAGACATTAAAACCCTCATCAGTACATCTACATGTAGTGTACTACTACTTGGGTGTTTTGCATCTCCAAATTCCTTTCCTCGAAAAGACAACTTTTTCTATAATCCTTTTCTTTTATTCACATCCATTTTTTGCATTGTATCCTGCTCCCATTCTCACCCATTGTGTTTTTTTCTCCTTTTTTCCTCAGTTTTTTCCCTTTTAATGATCTCAAGACTATAGAAGAAACATATTGTCGGCCTATAAGCATTTTATCACAAAAAAAATGCATCCTACTAAAATAAAATCAGCTTCCTAAAAATACCCTGGTTTGAAGACTTCAGGAATTACACTCATATAACAATGATAGATAAATACAAAGCAATGGAGAGCAATTATAGCTACAGGTATCCAATATGTAGCAATTATTCCTTTATAAAGAAGCATAATCTCGCAGTACCTATATTGAAGAACGTAAGTTATTATTGAGTGTTATACATCATTTTATGTATCAAAAACTCATTTATGTTTCAATACTACACACTAATTCAGTTTGTACAGTTTTGAAGTTCACTAAAATATTGTAAATACAATTATAAATCCAGAAATGACATCCAGCCTCACACTGCCAAGCATTTCATCTCCACGCTGACAAATACAAAATTACACTTTCCATATTGGTCAAAGCTAGTTCCCTCATTGCAAACTGGCCATGTTCCCATTACATAGCATTTGGTGCTCCGGTTTTAAAACACACTTTTTTTCATGTTTCTTAAGTTCCTAATAGCTTAGTTAATCTGAGCAAATGAAATAAATCTCACCCATTGTAGTTACTGAAAATTCCTAACAGCAAACCATCACCAGAATTGCAGTAAAGTTTGTTTCTTAGGGAATTAGTGGGTTCACTTAATGGAAGAGTTGAAAATTAATATATTTGTATATTGGGTGCTCAGGGGACCAAACCTTAGGATGAAATGAGGAGCTGATTTTTTTACTGTATGGAAGCAATTACTATTATTTGGGGAAATAAAATACTGAAGTGTATTATACTTTCCATGGTGCAACTGGTATGGTTAACAGTGCTTTGGAACAGATTAATTTCCTTTCGAGAGAGGCAATATGAAAGAAGAATTAGTGAATATGAGACAAAAGACATGGTATTGTGATACAATATAAAAAAACCTCTATAGAACAATAATGATTGATAAGTACTGCACAAGGTTCACAGGAAAGCAAAGGCTAAAGGAAAAAAGGATGAAATTATATGACCATGAACAAGGGAAGTTAAACAAATACAATAACGCTTTAAATGTAACAGCAGGATTTCATATGGTGAATTAATGATTAGATGCAGAGAAGTACAATCGCAAGTGAGAAGTCTTACTATAGTTTTGTTGAAATTCCTTCACCACATATGTATCAAAATTACAAAAAAATATTTAAATAGATAACTACTATAAATATAAGCTGACCAAGTATAATGTAAAACTTTTCAGAAATACATATAAATATTTCAGTTTAATTGTAAACGTGAATAATCAAATGCTGATGGGGTAAAAACCATGTCACTTGCAGCCAGGCTGAATTGGTTGTTACTCTTCTTTTGCAACAGCACTGTTTCTAGGAATAGCAACGTGGAAGTGCTGGGATTCTGGAAAGGGTTTTGAGGAACCCCCTGCAAAACCCGGAGTTTCAGGATAAAAGTTCTTGGCTTTTGCTTTATGACACTCAGTGGAAAGTCTTGTTTCTTAGATAAACTCTTAATTTCAAACATTTATTTGAAACACACATACTGACTTTATACTAAAATAAGGCTGTTTCTAGACTCAATTGTTTTGTTTCAGTCATTTCTCCCACTAAATAGAAGTTCAGAACTAAAGACGAAGTTGCAAGGATCGCATAAACATTTTCATCCCTTTTTAAGGGAGCAAAAGTGCTTGAAGGTGAATTACCAAAAAAAGTATAAGAGGAAAAAGCAATAATTTTAAACCAACAAGCAAGCGAGTTCACTACAGAACAGTTCTTCACATCAGAATTCAGTATAACTGTCAGTGTTTCCCCAAGAATGACTAAGGGCTGAAAGAGAAAACTTGACTCAGGGAGGTGGGATGAACAGAAGATCTGTATGAAAACATCACCTAGTCATACTTCTTCAAACAGAGCTTGGCCTGTGACTAGGTGGAGAACTAGCATCTTTCCCCCGATTCAAAACCAATTAGAATGACTACACTTAATAAATGTTTTGCTTTCAGCTTTTAATATAATGGGTGTCTGTATTGTGTATGTAAGAAATCAATAAGTACAGATCAACAGAGATGCAAATATCAGCAATTTTTTGCCAGTACTGTCTATGTAGGGATTTTTTAAACATTGTTTCATAACATCAAGTAACTTTGGAAAGCATCCTGCCAAATTGTCCTGGTTTCAGCTGGGATGAAGTTAATTTTCTTCCTAGTAGCTGGTACAGTGCTATGGTTTGGATTTAGTATGAGAATAACATTGATAACACACTGATGGTTTAGTTGTTGCTGAGCAGTGCTTACACTAACTCAAGGACTTTTCAGCTTCTCATGCTCTGCCAACCGGGAAGGCTGGGTATGCACAAGAACCTGGGAGGGGGCACAGCCAGGACAGCTGACCCAAATGGGCCAAAGGGATATTTCATACCATATGACATCACGCTCAGTATATAAACTGAGCCAGCTGGGGTTAAACCACAGCACAAATATAGACTAATGCATGCACTGAACGGGCAGGCAGAATTCAGTGGGTTGCCACCCCTTTCCGTATTGCACTCTTCTAATGGTCAGTGAACCTTACAGCACTGGAAAAAAGAAACATATGAACCTATCTTTCCTACTTCAGAACTAGTTGTTGAAGAGAAGAAAGAAAGCTTTAGATTCCCAACCATAATTCGGTTATTCAGAATGTAGTATCCAAATCCTGCCAATCAGATATTCCTGGTATTATTGGTGAAAAGTAGGCTAGGGAAGGAGGTCTAACGGAGATGTCCAGAACAGGCTAACAGATACATTTCTGCAAGCAAGAAGTTACAGTATTTACTACAACCTACAAAAAACAGATTATTGAATATATAGAAAACATTTTGTAGACATTATCAGTCATGGTGTTCTTGACTGAGCGGAAACCAACCAGCCATGTGATACTTTCTTATGTTTCAGATATATCAGAAGCACAGTGAAGCACAAGCACCGCACTGTCCAGACCAAAAAGGCAGCCGTGTGTGCTGTCTTGGTCTGGTATCGCATATTTCCTTCTATCATTCAGCCATGTACACTTTTTTCCCCACTGAATTTATTTTAAAGTTTTTTAAGTTTTAATGATATATTTTTAAACAAGGCTACCCAAATCAATATCTACGTGATTTTTTAGTTTTCAGACTTTCCATAATAGATCTTGATCCCCTCTAAAGAATACTGTACCTATTATTTAACTGTTATGA
Source organism: Sula dactylatra (assembly GCA_013389905.1). NCBI lineage: Eukaryota > Metazoa > Chordata > Aves > Suliformes > Sulidae > Sula > Sula dactylatra. The sequence goes on along the minus strand of WEKW01010914.1, from coordinate 3,228 downwards.
AGATCAAATAGTTCCATCCTAAACAGTGTGAACAATGATCCAGGGCTAAATTTCAGGTGCATCAAGGACCTTCTGTTCATTTTAACTGTATGGGAGGAAATAATTCACGTATGTCCCAAGTAAGGCAACCAAAAATCCAGTGCCTACTTCTGAATATTTAGTTGTTAGTGCTTTTTAAAAAGAAATTGAATTTCCTTATACTTTATTTGCAATGTGGAATATGAGTATTATTGAGATACATCCCACCTGTATAGGTTCTATGATAAAACATAAAATATCTGCTCTATTGCCAGAAAACCTGAACACTATATCTTAACTGCGTGCTGTGTGATACTGATTTAACAAAAATCTTTGTTAATGTTACAGGTCAATCAGCATGGTTCATATTTAATCGCCACTGTAGTTGCAATCACAAGTGTAATAGCTGATTGTTTTCTGAAGTGCTGAGGGGGTACTTCTTTGGATAAAATTTAAGACCAGAAACAGGAATATCTCCTGTCTGGATTTTCATTTACACAAGCCAAGAGGAAAAGCTGTGGGCAGAGCTCTGAAAAGCTGACTCTTAGTTTCATACTGTGGCAGACACCTATGGCAAACTGTAACCCCAAAAGATGCAGTCACTAGAACAGTTTCTCTCAAAAACCACGTTATGTTTCCTATTCATTTTTTCCCTGCATGACAGGAACATAACAGTTCTGTGAGTAAGGCCCTTAACATCTCTCTATTAGGACAGGAGATATGAGTAGCAATTATGATAATTAAATGTAATTACATTAAAAATAATTAGCACTTTAGCTATCAATTGCTGTGCACCACACAGCAATTAAAAACAGACCAAATTTCAATACAATTTTTATTACTCTGTTCTTCATTCAAAACAGTAAATGGTAGATAGTATTTTCTTTTCATCTGTGCTGTGCTCTCATTTTAATGGGCACTATCATCATCTGAGTAGAATAAGTACTACCAGAGGTGACATAATTGTCAAAACATTACGATTTGGACTTTTTCCCAAAAGACTCAAGTAACTTATTTTAATATGTATCCTTATGAGACCGTGAATGAAAAATGCCTGCCATCTAACTTTATGATTTAACAGATCCCTCCTCATTAAAGATATTTAAACACAATTAAAATGGATGATAGTATCAAATTGAGTAAACAAAACTTTTGAATAGACTTTATTACTGATTGACTACGGCATTAAAAATACTTCAGCATGCCAGTATCTTGTGAGAATTCAGCTGGACTGTTTGTACCTATATAATAGCAAAACACACTTTAGCCTTTATAGAATCTAGCTGTTTGGTAAGAACCCAAACCAAACCAACATTATCTCTTGCTGAATCGATGAAATTGTACTGTCAGCTGGTACAGAACATAAGGTCTTCATTACAGATAATCTGATCAAATGAGTGTGGACTGAAGTGCTCAGAGCAGGGAGAGACCTCTTACATACTGGGTAGAAGCACACTTCGAAGCCGCCTCAGTGATGGATGGCTTCTCCAGTCTTGCTCATAGAAAGACACCTCTCCCTCTCCCACTTTTTAAGCAGATTCCTCTTTTCTTACATAAAATCTTAGGCTATTGAATGTGAGTCCACTCTGAAAAGAGACTAACTTTTGGTTTTCCTTGCCTATCAACTGACCAGACCAAAATGCGGACATAGGCAAAACAAATTATTCACTTGCCATTACCAGTTCTCCAAATTCAACTAATAATATACTCAATTCAAATTGAGTCCTTTCTCAAATAATGTCATAAAAATGACAGCAATCCTGCTAGATCCACACAGTGAAACTGGACTGATTTTATTTGGCGAATACAGGAATGATAACACAAGAAAAAGAATATATTCATGTACCATTTCTGATTTAGATACTCACAACTAGATTGGAAAGAATAAATTAAAAATGATCTGGGAAAAAAACGTTTCAACTGTCACTCTTAAAATGCCTACATCAACAGAAATGCAGAAATAAGAAGGGAGGTCATTCTGCTATCGCCCAGTGTACATCATCTGTATCAATGGGTAACAGACACAGGAGAGATAGCATAAAATTGCAGAATTTGCCTAGCAATGTAAACCTCTATGACCACATGAAGTTAAATAAAACTATACCCAAAGGAACGAAGGAATAAACAGCTCTGAACTGAGCTGACCAGTATTTACTGTTACCAAAGTACTTTTAGATAGCCCATTACCTGGACACCACTTCTAAGCCAGTTAACAAAACAGCCCTTCTCCCACCCTGTGACTGCATTTAAATGACAAGTACAGCAAGGCACAAAGTATTTACTTGTATGCATCTGTGCAGCACCCAGTGTAATAAGGCTCCAGTCTTGGTTTGACGATAGGTGCCACAGTTATAAACATGATTAATATCTATCCCGAAAGACATTTCTGGCCAGTTCATGAGATATTTATTATCAGCGTCGTGAATTCTACAAGTCATTCAAAATCTCAAAATCATTAATAGAGTAAATATTTGCCCGTCTAGTGAGGCAACTAGGAATCCAATGTTTATCTGTGTCAAGAAAATCCATTATTTAAATACTGTCTAAACACCTGCCTTATTCGTAGGCTTGGATCATAAAAGTAACTGTTCCCACACTTGGCACTCGCATTCCTTTCTACTTCAGAAAGACTTTCTGAGGCCAAACCATTAGTTGCTCACACTCTGCATCTTCTTTAAAGACTACAGCAGCATTAAGCACATGGCTGTTTCAAGCTGATTTACAGCACATACTCCATTTCTAATGGAGTGCTTATAGACCTGTGCTTTTAGGGGTTGCAGCACTTGAAGGCATTTTAAGGAATATTAAACTTTTATCTGTCATTTCTTCTATGTATAGCATTCAACTTCTGCCCTCTACAGCCACAGCCTTTACAGGCCACTAAGGGAATTCTGGTTGATTGGCACAATTAGGGCACAAACATGGAATAATGTCACGGCTTTCCCTCTCAGCAAAATCCTAGAGGTAATTGGTCAAGAGAATAAATCTTGTGGGTAACTGGGACCTTGTGAGGATAACAGGGTGAGAAGAGAGAGAGAAAAGCAAGAGAGAGGGAATATCACTGAAGTTTGTTCAAATCTCAGGTTTGCAAAATGTAGTCTTGCACTTGGAAACATGAAATGAGCTGGGAGAATACTGCTTTGGCTAACTGGCCAAGTACAATTATTTGATTTTGAGCTAGCTTCAATAGATCCTGATTTTTCAGTGTAA
>WEKW01010913.1:28575-41587 GCA_013389905.1 Sula dactylatra | reverse complement strand
ACAGTTAAATTAATATTGTAGAAAAGAATAATTACAGAAATTTGTATTGATAGGTTTATCAATACAGTGGCTTCTGCATGATGGAAACACCTATAAACAGATTATAAGACAGAATTAAAAAGTGAGTTACACTATAAGTACTCCAGTATGGCAAAATCTGTCTCCAAAGCTTAAAAATATTTCTCTGAATTAGAAAATACATCTTTCACATAATGTTTATTTTAAATTTTCATGACTTTACTTATAGTTCTATAAAGATGAAAATTGTTGATATTTTTATATTGATGTAAAAATTATTACTAGAGTTTTTATTAGTATTACTGTTCAAATTATAACCTCAAATATCAATATAAAATATTTAGAGTATTTAGATGTTTGATGAGGAAGTGCATTGGATGTATAGAGGAAGCATTTTCTGCCAGTCTATGGGAAGCAAATGAACAGCAAATGCAAAGGAAACTCATGTTGGAGAGATTAAAAGTAGTCTATGAAATAAAAATAAGGACTATTTACTCTGACATTCAAGTAGGTGTACCATAAACGCTAGACATTTCTTTTGGAGGGGGCAAGAGGGACCATTCCTTACAGTTCTTTCTGGGATCTAGTTTATGTGGATGTTTTTACATGGGGTAGAACGTGTGCAGCTAAAGACAACTGAATATTAAGATTTGGCATAGTATACACAGTGTTGTAAATCAAATTTTCTCTGTAACTTTGAATTAAATTCTAAAAATATGCTTCACTTCTCCCACTTCTACTAAAACAGATCTTGACTAATAAGATCCTTTTCTGCCACAATTTTTTGCATATTTGAAAGTACAAGACTTCTATCCTAAATCATAATCAAAACAAACAAGAGAAGGCTGGATCTGCAATAACCTAAATACTGCAAAACCAGTAATTCTACTAGCTTCATTGTATTGGTGAACTGAAGAAAGAAATTACAGATCATGCACACTTTTTGCATGCATTTATACCACAAAATAAGAGTAGGGATCGCAGTTGCAGACCCTTAAAAATAAGTCTCATCATAAACCTTGGGAAATGGGATTAAATTAAAAGTCTGATTCAGGGATGTTTTAAAAGTATGGTTTGTATCATTACACTTATGCCTCATAATACTTTTCTGGTTTATTTTCTGTACAATAGTTCCTGCAGAATTAGGAACAGTACTCTGTATTTTTCTTTTTTCTTGTGGTTTTTTTTTTTAATATAACTATATTATGATGCTTTTATTGTACTGACAGACACAGTAGTAAGAAATTAAAATAAGAATATTTTATACCTGGATTGAATTAGTACACTTATGAAAATGTGGTAACTATCAAGAAGAAATATTTGAAGGTCTTTAAAATGTCTTGTACGATTGGAAAATAAAATCAACAATTTAATTATATATATATATGGAAAGCAATATACTATGTCTGAGTAGTTTTCTAGTCAAGAGCTTGAATTTGAACAAAAGTGTCAGTCTTTAACTATATGGATGTCAGAGGGCTTCAAAAATAAAATAGCTGTGATCCCATCATGCTGGCACTATTGCTACTGTGTAGGGTGGGAGTCCGGAGGCATGCCCAGCACAATGGCCAGCCTCTAAGTCTCATTCCAGTGTTGATATATAGAGTAGGATCCAGTGCCTGAGTTATTCAAAGTTGTTTGAATGTCATTGCTCTGTGCTTGAAGAAAACTTTCTGCCTTTGTGCTTTTGAGAGCTAATACAGGAAGTCATCCGTACTACAGGCATTACAAAAAAGCTCCTACTGCCTTTTCACAGAGTTTAACAAATACAGCATTTATGAAATGCTGAAATGTAATCAACATATCATCAAGACATGCTTGCAATAGCTGAAGAAACCTTCAGGGAATGTTACTGGTTATAGCACCTTCAAAATGGCAATTTCTAAATTAAACTCTTCTTACAGAAGGTATCTTCATCACGGTATTCTGGCATTCTCACTCTTGTTTCTTGACTGCATGGTCACTGACATTCTAGATTTTTTGAGGGAGGTTTGTGCTGTGAGATTTTTTTTAAACTGTATGTAAAACTATACTGTTAAAAATTTTCTCCGACTAGGTTAATACTAATTAACTACTTAAAGAAAGAAAAAAAGATGCCTGTAATAGAGTTTAACATTTGTACATCACTATTTCTCAGTACCACTCCAAAGAAAATAACACATTCATTAAGCAAAATATCCTATTATCCTAATCACAGTAATAGCTCAAAAGAGATAAAAAGTTCTATACATGCGTACACATTCACTGGTCTTGAAAAATGTTGATCTTTTGCATCAAGCAGGAAAAGCATAGAGCACTAAGCCATAAAATTTAAAATCAATAATGAACAAAATAATTCCCAGCTCATTTTAGTAGGAAAGTGATTTGCACCAGAAACTGTTAAATTAATGTCAGAAGTGTGCTGATGCAAACAAATTTTTCTTCTTCTAGTTTAGTTCAGAGAAGCTAGGACTCATAGAAATTGTTCATGTAGAGATTTTTTTGAATAATTAAATAAAATCTATTGTTCAGCACAGTTAGAACAATAAAAAAGAAAACATATAGTTTCTGGCTCACCCTGACTCTGAATTAAATTTATAGGGCTTTGTTGCCCAGCTTGTCCTCTTTATGAAGATTTTTTTTTCCTCGATGGTGATGAACAACTAGAACTGGCAGCGTTTTCTGTCACCTGCATAGAATTTTCTGTCTCTAGAAGAAGCATCTTTTGCTAACATAGCTCAAATGTTTGAGGATGCATCCCTTTGTGTATGTTACATAAAAATTCAGGACTTTTTCCAATTCATTCCTTTTTTTCCCATGGAAGAATAATTAACTGCTTTATAGTGGTACAAAATGGCTTAATACAGTAGTAAGAAGTACCCTGCAATGAGTGAATACTTTCAGTATACCGACCTTGTATGAACCTGTCATTTGGATCCAAGGAAGGAATAACTTTTACTCTCAATGAAACAATATGTTGCTTTTGGTGCTTTTCAAGTCATGTTTAAGATACTTCTGAAACTGGGATGAAAGGGACTTTTGCTTTGGGATTCTCTTATAAATACGTTAGTTCTCTGAGTGGTGAACATTTCAAAGTGGGTCTAAAAAAATTACTTTGTCTCTATCCTGGAAGAAAGAAGCTTTGTTTCTCTTTCAAATCTGTGCTTCTTCTCAGAATGTTCCTCTTCCTTCCTGCAGTCAAAACCTTAATATGATTTGGATCTTGTTATGTATTAGGGAATGGTCCCTCCATGTTATTATAAAAACATTTTGAATGATACTGTTTCAAACAGATGACTACATTAAGATTTCTCTCCATTTCTCAGTAAGGTATAGAGGAAGATTTGGGGTAAGTAATGAATGACAAATATAGCATCTTACTCAGATAAAGTTGTAGTTAACTGAAGAACGTAATATTTGCTATATAACACAGCAACAGTATATTAGAGATGTTTTGTTGCCAGACATTTTGACAAATCACTTGTAAAGTTGATTTGTTACAGTAATAGTGGATAAGTGATGATATATGCTTAATGCAAAGGTAAAACAGTTCCTTGAATAATCTCTAAGAATTAAACATTCAAATGTTTTAACTAAGCGTAGATTTGGAAATTGCGTGTGTGAAATTATATGGTAAGGTATGATAGGATAACAATAAGTATGCTTACTTGAGCTTTTCTGGGACATAATTAGTATACTTTGTTATCCCTTTCTGCTGTCTGGTAACAAAAGTCACAGCTGATCTTTCCTGTTTTATTCTGAATCTTTGCTTTGATTTAGTGAATACAGGAGCATTAACTTAATATCTGCTTGTTTTTTTTGCTTAGTAGAAATACAGAGTCTTATGACAATTTTAGGGGTGCTTTTTGGTGTGCTGAACTTAACAAAATACCATATATTTAACTGACTTTATCTAAACTAATTATAAACTGTAATTCAAAAAATACTATGATACATTAGCAAAAACAGCTATTGATTTGATCGGATTTTCAGTCTGAACACTACTCCAGCTTGGTCTGTCAGGAAGTCAGATTTTGTCGTTTTGACTGATGATTGTCACCATAATGACACAAAAATTTATATGAAAGAAAATGAGCATACTAAAATCCACAGACTGAGAGCAAACATAAGAAGTTTCCTGGAACTTGGAAACAACACTGATTTTTTTGCATTGTGTCTGTACACCAGCGTACCTGAGAATGCAGACATCCTTAGGAAAGATTGAATCTATTGTTGGTCTAATCTAGTATTTTACACTTTTGGGAGCAGATTAACACAATTTAAAAAGACGCTAGGAACCAGCTGACTATAATAATCCTTTATGTGAACATTCTTGCCCAATGCAAACACAGAATAAAATAATCTATATTGAATTCAAGCAAAAGAGGACATAAGTGTCATACCACTTACAGTAGTCAGTATTGGAAAGATCACATACCACAGAATTAATAATTACGGTAACTAATATACAATAATAAAATAATTGAATAATATAATTAATAAATATTATTTAAATTTCATAATTTATGTCTCTCGATATGTAGATTTTAAATATAACTTGTCTTAGGACTTGGCTTACATCTTTGAAGAAAAGTGAAAACAGCATTGGATATTAAAACTCATGTTGTTTCCATTTTTTTTTATACTGGAAAAGAACTAATCTTAACAGAAAAATATTAGTGCATGAAAACTGTTGGTAAGAAGCTTCTGTACAGGTTCAATCTGCAGTTCAGTGTTTTTACTCTACATTACATTTAATCTGGTCATCTTTATCAAATGTCCCCATTTTGCAACTGATTCAAGGCTGTCCAGAAGGGCAGTCATTTGTTCACACTCTAACATCTCTGTTAAGAACATTTAAAAAGCACCTGAAGTGGCACTTATTACATTTCCAAAATACTCTAGCTTTCAAGCAATGGAAAGGATGTGCATAGTGAACCAAACAACAGTCACTGTAAACAGGGCATGAACTTGAAATCCATGCTAATGCTCTGAACTAAAATATTGGTTAAAATTAAGCTTTAGTAACTATATAAAAATTATCATTGAATTTGGGTAACCTATATCTCATATTAATTTACAAATTAGTTTATTTATTTGAAAGGCACTACTTATAACTAGTTTTTAATTTGCTGTTTAGATTGATTGCCTCTTCATTTCTGTGAATCAAGACCGAGAAAAGACACACTCCAAATAGAAATATATATTAATTCTAATAAAGTAAGTTAATATATTTTTACAAATCCTAATCTATTTCCATGGAAAATATGTTAACAATTCTAATTTTTCCTTCAAAACATAATATTTTGCAGTAATACCTCCTTGATATTTTAGAACTTTTTTAATTTGTCTAGAACTGATCAATTTAAAAAATCTTTGTTCTGAAAATTTTCTTGCCTCACTGTTAACTTTGTTTCTAGGCTAATGAAAATATGTAACTACATGAAACTAGTATATAACCTCAAAATACCTTATTATTAATTATCTGTTATACTGAAAATTTATCATGAATATTTATTTTTGCTTTAAGTATTCTGTATAGTTTTTGATACATGAGAATATTTTGTACCTTCATCTATGATTATTCATTTTCTGTAACAGTTTCTTGCATGACACCTTATCAAAAACTTTTTAGAAGTCTACATAAATTATGTTGCCTGTTTTGCCTTTACCTAGTATATTGTTGACAGGTTCTAGGAATTCTAACAGACTGATAAGATATATTCCCCTTTGTAGAAACTATAGTGATTAGTTCCTTTGAAAGCTCAAATATTCTGAAGAGCAATTAAAGCAGAATAGAAAGTTGACAAAGGTTCTTTTTAATGAGACTAAAAGAACTTTTCTTTTTTTCAATAATAGACTACTTAGAGGTAATAAAGGAACTGCCATCTATAAATTGGAACACTCCCAAACTGGTTTAGCATACTAAAATAATATGCTACACAAAAGTGCTGTAATATCAGGATTTTCCCAGTTTATTATAAAATGTCATATTTTGTCACAGTTCGGCTTTTTTCTCCCTTAATAACTTTCTTTCAATCCTTAATTTTTAAAAGCCATTGTAGTATGGATGTAAAAGTGCTAGCAAACAGCTTCTAGGAAACATCAAGATGAAAAAAAAGTCATACTCTACTGCTCATCATAATGAAAAAAATGCTTATGATATATTTACTTGGTTTTCATAGAGAAAGATAAAAAAAAAGATGTCATTACTTTCCATCTTAGTCTGTAATATTTTTTTTCTGAAATGTTGATAGATTTGTTCTGATATTCCATAGTGACAATCTGAAACTACATCTTAGTACTTTTCTAACCCACCTCAGCCACAAACTGGTCCAAAATGTTATCTGGAATTTAGAAAGAGAGAAGAAGAACATCTTACAAAGTTATTACATGTAAATGAAGCATGAAGAATGCATATGAAAGAAAAAAAAACACACAGTAATGAACACTAAGTTGTCAGAATGACAGTAAAAAATCCTACACTTCATAGGATATAAAGATAATTAAATTGATTCATCAAAGCAAGTAAGAATTAATTTGTTTAGCCTCTCCTGTACAGATCCATTCACTTTTGTTCCTCTAGTACTCTTTGAGTCTTGTAGTCATTGAAGTCATTGAGTCTAAGGTCAAAGAATTGACTATGCTTCTCATTATGCATGACAGTTACTTGTTTTTCAAAATAAGCCCTAAGAATTCAAGTAAAATGTAACACTGTCATGGCTTAACCCCAGTCAGCAACCAAGCACCACGCAACTGCTCACTGACTCCCCCGTGGTGGGATGGGGGAGAGAATCAGAAGAGTAAAAGTGAGAAAAATCCTGGGTTCAGATAAAGACAACAGTTTAATAGGCAAAGCAAAAGCCACGTGCACAAGCAAAGCAAAAGAAGGAATTAATTCACTCCTTCCCATGGGCAGGCAGGTGTTCAGCCATCTCCAGGAAAGCAGGACTCCATCACGCATAATGGTTACTTGGGAAGGCAAACACCATTAACTCCGAATATCCCTCCCTTTCTTCTTCTTCTTCCCCCAGCTTTATATACTGAGCATGACATCATATGGTGTGGTATATCCCTTTAGTCAGTTGGGGTCAACTGTCCCAGCTGTGTCCCCTCCTGGCTTCTTGTGCACCTGGCAGAGCATGGGAAGCTGAAAAAGTCCTTGACTAGTGTAAGCAATACTTAGCAACAACTAAAACATCTCCATATTATCAACACTGTTTTCAGCATAAATCCAAAACATACCCCACCCTAGCTGCTATGAAAAAAAATTAACTCTATCCCAGCTGAAACCAGGACAAACACACAGTGCTTTATACGTGATGCCTGGGTGAGGAGTCCATCCTATGAAAGACAGTGGAGGCTTGTATACCCTGGGTGATAATTACTTTCAGTCATATTAGAAACACAAGGAAACTCATATTAAGATTTGGTTAATACAAAAAAGATGTTTTCATTCAGCTTAACTAGCAGAAATATTTTAATCCAAGATGATACAAACTAAAACATAATAAATTTTTGTTGTGGTTTAACCCAAGTCAGCAACTAAGCACCACACAGCCCTTGCTCCCTCCCCCAGAGTGAGATAGGGGAGAGAATCGGAAGAGTAAAATAGAGAAAACTCATGAGTTGAGATAAAGACAGTTTAATCAGTAAATGAAAAGCCATGTACACAAGCTAAGCAAAACAAAGAATTCATTCACTAGTTCCCATCAGCAGGCAGGTGCTAAGCCATCTCCAGGAAAGCAGGGCTCCATCACACATAGCGGTTATTTGGTAAGAAAAAAGGCCATCACTCTGAACATCAAGCCACTTCCTCCTTCTTCGCTCAGCTTTATATGCTGAGCATGACATCATATGGTGTGTAATATCCCTTTGGTCAGTTGGGGTCAGCTGTCCCAGCTGTGTCACCTCCGAACTTCTTGTGCACTCCCAGCCCACCTGCTGCTGGGGTGGAATGAGAAGCATACATGGTCATATAACCAGTACCCTCAGATGACTCTTGCAAAATCAGAGATAACGGCAGAAGGGGATCAAAAGCAGGGATGCCACTGGTAGAAATAAAAGTCTTTTATAAAAAGCACTGATATTTCATTTATATACATTTAAAGCATGTGTAGGTTTAACTGTTGTTGAATTATGAAGATGAGCCATCATTAGGGTTTATGTTCATGCAATCTCACTATAAATACACTGTCCTGAACAAAAGTACCAGTTTAATCTTAGAGTATGGAGTTATGAACCTTGGAGAAGGTCATAAAAATATTAAAGCAGAAACAGAACTGTAGCTGAACTACCCCATGTTTAGACACATTTATTGAATGACAACAACATTTCACCCAGCACAGGTTAATCCTACTTCCACAGGTGGTTTGGAGGGGTCCTTGTAGAAACAGAAATCTGCAAACTTGTATATGGAGTCATCTCTTGACCGTGCTAGGAAAATAGATTTTTCAGAACTTTCTCCACTTATGAAAATAAGAGGTCTTATAATCTTAGAGGGATGCAAGCCATTCTGTAACCCTCTGCAGAGACAACAGTTCTTCCACCCTGCAGCACAGAGGCTTTGCTACCAGAAACAAAAGAAATTTAAGGAACTTGAAAATAACAATTAAAATATTACTAAAAGGGGATTGGATCACTGCTAAAATAAAGGTATGAAAATTTTCTTAGGAACTGTGCTCAAACCACACACTTTCAGTGTATCGGTCCACCAACATTCTTGGAAGAAACTCCTTAACAAGTATTTCAGTGTAAATAGTTATAAGAAAAATTGCAAATAATATGAATTAAAACAATTTACTCACAAATCTAGTGCACAAAAAGTACTTAAAACCAACTTAAAATAATCTGTCATGGTTTAATTCTGTCAAGCAGTTAAGGCCCATGCAGATACTCGCTGCCCCCCAGTGCAATGAGGGAGCGAATTGGAGGAGTAAAAGTGAGAAAACTCATGGCTTGAGATATAGACAGTTTAATAGGTAAAGCAAAAGCTGTGTTTGAGAGCACAGCAAAATAAGGAATTAATTCACTGCTTCCCATCAGCAGGCAGGTATTTAGCCACCTGCATGAAAGCAGGGCTTGCTTGTTTGGGAAGACAGGCACTACAATGCTGAATGTCCCAGCCCCCCCACCCCCCCTTCCTTCTTGTTCCCCCAGCTTTTATTGCTGAGCATGACATCATATGGTGTGGGATAGCCCTTTAGTCAGTTGGGGTCAGCTGTCCCAGCTGTGTTCCCTCCCAGCTTCTTGTGCACCCTCAGCCAACACACCTGTGGGGTGCTGTGAGAAGCAAAAAACGCCTTGACTCTGTATAAGCACTGCCCAGCAGCAACAAAAGCATCATTATATTATCAACACTGTTTCCAGCACAAATCCAAGACATGGCCCCATGCTTCCTACTATGAAGAAAATTATCTCTATTCCAGCTAAAACCAGCACATTATGATATTTGCCATTATGAAAACTTTTTTAAAAAAGAAGCAAAAGTCTAAATTGAAAATCTGAACTGTAAGAATTCTAGAGTAAAAATGAGCATGTGAAAACCATCCTTTAGTGTCAAAAGCTTGTTGATCTTCTTTAATTATTTGATCAATTTAGATATGCTCCATAAACCTTCTTTCGGGCATCACTTACTTGTTGGTATGAGTTCTTTCTTCCTTTGGTTAAAAATATTTCCTGATGTATTATTTTCATCTTGTATCACTAGAGGTGTGGTGATGGTTGCAACACACATTTATCCTCTACATCAATTCCATCAAAGACATTAATAACATTTTGTTTGTAACAAACAAAAATTAATTTGGAAATATTTAAAACTGAGTTTTAGATAAGAGTACAAAGATGATATATTCTTTGAAGGTATTGTTGGTGGGACTATTAAAAAATGCTGTGATCAGTATTCCTAAAAAGAAAATAAAATTAATTTAAAAGTTGGGAAGATTTCAAAGAACAGATCAAATTAATCTTACAGTTTAAAAACCATCTGGGAAGGATATGCTTATCTAGTTTGACTGTCTTTGTGGTAATCTTCACAGGCCTTGGAGATCTAATTTAAAAGATGAAGAAGTCTAAGTTCAGTTTAAGAGACAAATGAAAAATAAGATATAGTGGCCCAGAACTGAAATGTGAAAAATAAATAATCAAAAGAAGATATTTCACTAGTGAAAGTAATTAATCATAAGAGAAATGGAAAGATGATATTAATCTTTTTTATAGATAGACTTCCATTAAAAACAAAATAACATTAAGTATGTAGTGATATTCAGTAATAATATGTTTGTCTTCAGAATGTTAGTTATACAATAAAAATTAACTTTCTTTTTCTCTTGTAAGAGAGAGAGCTTAAAGTTTTAGGTTTTGCACTATCATAGGAAAAAAAAAAAAAGACCAGATCAAAGATTTCCCAAGCCTAATACATGAGTCTATTTTTCCCTTTCTACACCCAAATTTGGTGAAAAGTGTCTGTTGATATGTGATCTCAGAGTAGAAAATCATTGTGAGAAAGAGAAAATAAAAATCTTGTACTTGATAGAGGTTATGTTTCCTTTTAGTTTTCACCTGGAAAGGAGAAACTTATCTGCAAATGAAAAGTGTTTGAAGGACAAGTGACAATTTCTTCCAGTGTTTGAGAAAGAACATATTTTGATGCTTCTGAGTGAAATCAATGATTTCCTAGTTAATGTGTACTGTAGGAAATTAGGAGATGCAATCAGAATTTGTGAGGTTTATATCCAACAGGAAAGGAAATGTATTCAGAGCTAGAAAAATGGTTTATTTATTGTTGTTTTCCATGTATGAGGAAACACAAAGTAGTTCATAATGATTCAACAGATTGTGAACCTTGCTAAGAGATGGCTCTTAAAATAACATTCATATTGCTCTGTATGGTATACTGCCAACAGAATGAAATAAATGCTAGCTGTAGCATTACAAACTTTTATTAGAAAAATCTGTGAAAGCTTAACTGAGAAGTTAGTTTTTGGTAAATTGTATGACCTTGAGATTCTCCCTGTAATTTTTTACACTTCTGCTCTTATTTTTGAACAGATGATGGAATTTCCCTTTGGATGTATTTTAAAGACCAGTTATGGACAGAGAAGGATATTTGTAAATTTAAATCTTCTTAGCCAATATTACTACACTGTGTTAAATTTAAATCTCATATGCTTTCTTTGATGGCAAAAATTAATTTTCATTACTTTTTTGTTTTTTTTTTTTGCTTCCATTGGCATTGTAAAATCAGTATATAAGTGAATGAGAGCAGGGGGTTTTTTTTGGTTCATGTATCATCAACACAATTATTACAGTTCCAAATGTGAAATCTTTATTGCCAGTGATAATGTTTGAACCAGAAAGAACAGAGCTTAACTTTTATATTCAATTCTATTTTGCATTTTAAAAGATCTATCATTTATGTCTGTGTTTTAGAAGTATATGATAGTGTCACTGTAAAACAAGAAAATTCTATTAAATTATGTGTTAATGGACATCAGAAAGGACTCTAGCATTAGGCAATTTACATGAAACATGAAAGACAAAGGTTCAAACCTTTGTTCTGAATAGTCAATGCAAAAACTGAAACCTTTATCGTCAAGTTCTCATGGATAGATCTATATTTTTCATTGTTTTTAATATGTAAAACAGTAACTAAGGCTGAAACAAAGTATTAATTCTTTCCAAGATACAAGAAAACTTTAAATTTCAGGGTTTTACAGGGAAGACCTTTTCTCTAACTGCAAACATTGCTGAATAATGTCACACATCATTCCTTTAAACATATTACCTTGTCTTTGTATTTAAATACCTACTGCTTTATCTGACCAAATATTGGGCTTTCCATCACATTAATTGACAGACAAGTCCTGACAGGTAGAAAATTGTGGATAGAATGAATATAACAAGAAATCATGATCAAACAAGAGAAAAATTATTAACAATTTTCTGATCAAATCTCTTTGTCATTCTAGTATGGTTTTTTCAGATACTGCCAGAAAGACAACAAAGAAAAAGCATTCTATGCCTATCACAGCTAGGAATAAGGGGAATAAAACTTTTCCCTGTAATTTTGTTTCTGCATTAAGAAAAATTATTCTAGCAGTAAATTAAATGTAATGAACTATACTAATTTAATTTTTTAAATAATCCTATGTTCTCTGTCTTGTGAAGTTTAATTTATATCAAATATTTTTAGATTTTAAAGTCCTAATTAAATAAATTGTTTTTGTATTTTAGGATAAAAAACTTTTACACAGAGTGCTCACTGTTTTCACTAGGAAAGGTTTTGTCTAGCTAAGTCAGGCACGTTCCTAAGGTTCTGACTTCTTTATTAAGAGTTATTAAGAGTTTATTAAGAGTTTATTAAGAGTCCTCTCTGCCTTCTACCTTTCCATAGAACAGATAGAGAGAAAAAAAAATAGAGGAAAGACATTGAAGCCACTGCCTTGTGGATTTCAATTTATGAAATTGTATTTTTTCTTAGAAGCTTCACAGTCATGAAAAGCATTCCTGAGAAATACTCTCAATGAGGCCTGACCAGGAAATGAAACTTCTTTCTTGGTGCTGTCTCCGTTTGTTTGTTTTTTGTTTCCATATGATGTTTGGTATATTACCTCTGAATTTATGAAGAAATGAGGGCCTAGATTTTTAAAATTATGATTTTTTTTCTAGCTCCTGCAGAAAAAAAATGTTCCATGTTTTATGTTGCATCTTCTCAGTTTCTCCTCATTACTGAGAAAACTTGCTAATGCTGTTTTCTGTCTGCCACACTTCAGGATGCCTGATTTTAACCATTGTTATACGATTCCTGAGGATTAGAAGCACACCCTGCCAAATTGTTTGAATAGTCAGCAACATACAGTATCAGCACTGGAGAAAAAGATTGTAACTCTCAATGTACTCCATATCCAGAAGTTTCCCCAACTGATGTGATCCACTCCATATTGGAAAGAAAATAGCAGCTAACAAACAAATTAAATATTCAGGAAATGCTAATAATGTAAGGGTTTGCTTACAT
>WEKW01010913.1:519-28306 GCA_013389905.1 Sula dactylatra | reverse complement strand
CTCCTTATGGGACTCGGGCATTGCCTTAAAAAGTCATGTGAGCTGGGGAAAGGGTTTGGACTGGTTTTTTTCATGGATACGTGCTGAATTCTTCAGTTCATTCGCACAGAGGAGCCGCTCTCTTGGGTCACTAGGGTGCACTTTGTATTTTCAAGCTGGTTTTTGCAACTGTGAAAGTCTTTTTCTTCTTTACTTCCTTCCTTCCTTCCTTCCTTCCCCCCTCCCCCCCCGGCTTCTAAACTGTATTTTTTCTATACAAGTTAAGAAAAGTGCTGGTCATAAAGAAAGATTAAATCTAACAGTTTCAGAAAACTAGGTTATCAATCCTGGAAGCATATTTTGAGATCTGTATTTTACACAATAACCTGTAAAACTTAGGTGATTAGTAAAGCAGGAAATAAACAGAAGAAGTTAGAACTAAAAATTCCTATAAAATACATAGCTTTTTTTAACAGTGCATTCAGTTGCCATCTTACATTGTCATAATAAGACAAGCTATAAAAACAGCTATTCCCAGATCAAACCATTTTAAAATGAATTACTTAAAATTTAAACCCTTTACTTGTAATACATTTATAAAACATTCATGATTTCTAATAAAAGGGTTTTTCATTATTAATTGCAAGTATTCCCTCAGAAATTCTAGTTTATCAATTGAAAATATTTTAGAAGGATGTGGAAAATGTTTTAGATGTATTGATTGGGGGATGAGATTAAAAATATTGTTTGCTAAAATATGTGATTTTTTTATGGCTCACTGAAAAGACTTTTGACTTAATTTGAAACTGATACAGTTTTGTGTAAAATAACCTTTGCACTACTGTTTGTGAAACTTTTGCATGAATAAACAAGTTCATTAAGGACAGACAGAGAGTTCTAAAAAAACCTGCTATTTAGAAGTTTTGGGATTTTTGTGTTGACTTAGAATACCTAAAATAAAGTGTAGGGAAAAAAGAACTCTGCACTGCCAGTTTTTTCTTGTGTTATCTATTTTACCTTCCAAAGTCAGTATGCTGGATGTTTTGTATTATATGCAAAAAACTGTCTTTCAGTACTTATGTATTTGCTAGCACTTCATGAGGAAGATTTATAAAAAAAAAAAAAATCTTTTAAATGTCAGCATTAATGAGAAGTTAAATTGTTATGATGAATGTGGTATCACTCAAAAATTATGTGAGTCCTTGTCTGCTTTTCTTGTATCAGTATGTAAGTGGTATTTTTTTTCTTTCTCGGAACATAAATGTTTTAACTAATTTTAAAAGAGTTTTCTAGCTGGTTTACCTTCTTTAAAAAATAGAAATAAATTTGATTTCTATATTCCTTCAATATTTTTGGATGAAAAGGTATGAAACTCTTGGGGTTCTGTTCAGCTGAATGTTGCATGGCTTTCTAGATCCTGGCTATACTCTAACCCAACAGATACAGGGCTGGCACTGTAAGAGGAAAACCAGTTAAAAATTTTGTTCCACAAGTGGTATAATGAGTTTCTTGACCCTCAGCAGAACATTTCTATTCTCTTCCATCCCTTCTCACCTGAGTTAAAGCGAAGGTAGTAACTGCAAATACATAAAGGCAGTAGTCCTATTGTACTCTTCCAATGAGCAGTCTGTTTTTCTGGAGAAAAAAAAAAATCCCGTTGTAAGTGTCATTTATTGATTCCTTCTGAGGAAAAGCAGAAATTGCTGCTAAACTGAAACTCTAACTGGTTTACAGTTTTGATGAAATGATGCATGTTTATTTTTCTGTTGTCAACTGCTTTAATTTCTAGATACTTTTCATATGGGATCACTAAGGAATGTACATGTATTTATACATGTTTATATACTTTTTATTTGAGGTGTACAAGAGGCATAAATTTTATAATGGTTGGCCAAAGTCATCTTCAGTTGGACTGATTTTTCAAATTGAGTTCTGGTCACTGAGAGATGACTAAGTAATCAGAAAATACCACATGTAAAAAAAAAATAAATTAACAAACCAAAACAAAAAATTTCTTCATCGGTACTAGTTGGTTTTTCCAGTGCCTGCTCTCCCATTTTTCCCTGGGTGATACTACATCATGTACCAAACCTAGAGGGCAGGAACTGCATGGATCCTGACTTTTCACAGGGACGCAGAAGTATAGTAGCTCATCCTCTGTCTACAGCTTATTGACACAAAGGTTGTCTCCAATGTTATGTCTTCCCATGAGCAGAGCTACCCAGCTCTGTTCACCTACACTGATTGGCTTAACAATGATTTGCCATTTAGATTATTTTTTCCAAGGCAGCATGGTAAGTAGCAAATGAAACACTGGATAACAGAGATCAGGCAGCACCTAGTGTGATTGGCTGCACAGAAAACTGAGTTCACAGAATCCAAGCTATTGCTCTCTTTTTAAATAATATACATAATTTCATGAATTCTTATAACTGCATCTGCCCTTCATCTCCTAATGAAGTATTGTGTGTTGACCTCAGCTGAGAGCTGAGCCCTCATCCCATCAATTGCTCAGTCCCACTCAGCAGGATCAGGGAGAGAACTCGAAGGACAAAACCAAGAAAAACTTGTGGGTTGAGGTTGAGACAGTTTAAAAGGTGAAGCAAAGATTCATGCACAAGCAAAACAAACCAAAGAATTCATTTACTACTTCCCATCAGTAAGGAAACATCCAGACGCTTCCTGGAAAGCCAGACCTCAGCAGGTGCAACGCTTACTTGGGAAAACAAATGCCATCAACATGAATGTCCCACCTTACTCCTCCTTTCCCTGAACTTTTATTCTGAGCATGATTTCATATGGTGTGGAATATCCTTTTGGTCAGCTGGGGTCAGCTGTCACAGTTGTGTCCCCTCCCAACTTCTACTGCACCCCCAGCCTACTCACAGGAGAGCAGCAGAGTGAGAAGACCTGGATACTGTGCCAACACTGTTCAGCAATTCTTGAAACATTGGTGTGTTATCAACACTGTTTTAGTTGTAAATCCAAAACACAGCACCATACGGGCTGCTATGAAGAAAATTAACTCCATCCCAGCCAGACCCATTAGACCGAGTATATAATCTAAACACTAAAAATGCAGTGAAACTTTAATCATAGGAACCATATGTTCAAAACAGACTTTGTATCTAAAAATGGTATATTTGGGAATTTTACATTCTGCATATAATTTTCTGTATAACACCTTCTATGTAGCTGTCCACAGTCTTTTGATGGACTCCAGACATCTTAGCCTAGATCTAATTCCTTATCAGTCATGGTCTCAAGCACCATATTGCTTTAATCACCCAGCTATAATAATTAGATTTTATCTTTTCCCAAGCTTTAAAATCACTGCATCAGCCTAAAATTGCTGTAGAAATTGTGCTTTTAAAGACATAAAATTTAAAACTATAACAATGGAAGTATTTTAGCTAACTGAGCTGCCAAACTTGCATCTACCTCCTTATCATGGGATGAAGCAATCCTCTGAAGAAGGTGTATAAGTTCTGTAACTAGTCAATGGACAGCAGTGGGTGTACCTGGAGATTCCCAGAAACTGAGCACCAAATTTAAACTGGCCTGATTTCTTCCTGGAGATTCTTGAATACATACAGTCATAAAATATAAGGTCAGCAGTTATTATATGGTCGAGTGATGGTACAAATTTAAAGGACAGCTTGTAAGCCTGATTTTTTTTTCCCCAAATATGATAGTTGGCTTAATAAAAAATACTGACTCCATTCTACCTTACCCTAAGAATGCAAATGTGGTACTGTGACAGTTTTTTTCTCTGAGAAAGTATTGACCCAGGCATAGTCTTATTCTTTAACAGTCCTCTTAATAACTTCTGGTTGTCAAGATAAGGCAGCCAAGTCAGAATCTCTTAATATTTAAAATTTCTACTGATAATGTACAAGATGATTTTTATAACAATTAACTTCGAAGAAATTGTTATCTTCAATAGAGAGAATGAATTCATTTATACAGAATACTTTCAGTATATTAATTAGCTAAATGTTGCTCTCAGTGTGCAAAACTAATATTTTTTATACTTTTCATTATGTGATTAATGAAAAAAACAGGTATGCACTCATCATTCAGATTATAATTTGCATTATAGTAGGCAAAAATCTAATTAAAGTAATTTAAAATATAAACAGATTACAGTCTCATAATCCACAACTTCATTCTTTAATTTAAAGCTGGTTTAGGAGAACAAGAATTCAATTGTGGTGATTTTTTTTAAATGTGAAAAATATTAGGGACCTTTCTGCTTTTTTGCAAAAATAACACTTTTTTTTTTTTTTTTCATGGGAGATGAATTTCCAAAAAACTGTTTCTTTGCATGCAATCCTGTAATTCCTGAGTAAAAGTCACAATATTGACCCAATGATAGTAGTTATGATGTGCCTTTTTTTTTTATATATATTTTTTTAAAAAAATAATACTGCGGTTTTCTTTAACTGGTTTGGTTACTCAGCATGGTCAAGTGCCTTACAGTAAGAGAAAACACGTATAGAATCAATAATTGACATATGAATCAGTGGAGAAACTTGCCAAGGCTGCAGGATCAAGGTGAACATTGAAAATGTAGTGAACTTGAGGAAGAAAAAACTAAAATATTTCTGAATTAACCTAAAAAGAACATCATAAATTAAAAGGGTAAAGGGGCCTTGAACACAGTAGAAAATTGAAATGAGCAAGGGAATCACTGCAGAGTGTTGAATAACAAAGCTGTAAAACTTTACTGGAAAAGAAAGAAAACCTGTACTTTTATGACAGCCTAGAACTTGTTGTTCGCTCAGATAAAAGAGGAGTATGTGCATAAGCCTTGTGGTCTGAGGATAGTTACAGTAATGAGCTCATATTATTTTCGTACTGATGAACAGATTAAAGAATGGCTTATTCTAGTTTATTTCCTTAGATTTCCTTCCTAGAAATCCTCTAGATCACACTTTGTAAAACTGTTCAAACTGCACAGGAACTCAGATTTGGGAAAGTGTAGGCAGAAATGAGAACCACAGACAGGAGAAAGAATATTCTTTTATAGCATCACTCTAATCATAAGTTTAAATTCTCTTGAAACATTTATCTACATAAATTTCAGAAGAGTTTTAGTGAGGTAGGCTGTAGACATTCAGGACATGATAAACCAGCATTTTCCCTAAGACCTAAAGAAAGATGAAGCAAGCAAGAAATATCTATTTTTTTTGTTTATTTTATATTCCAGAACATAAAGGCTTTTTGATAGCATGTTAGGCTTTATTAGACAGTTACACAGATCCAGGATAGATTTTGAGAGCTCTAAAGACCTGCAATGTTTATTCTATTTCTTTATAATATGCATGATGCAAGTTGAAGTCCCTGCTTTCTTACTTCTTATCAATAATGTTTTGTTCTGCATATCTCAGAGCATTTTAAATTATGGAGGTGAATGTTCCCTCTTTCTTTCAACTGAGAGAGAAGGAATTTCAGATCTGAGATCTTTTATGGTCAACTACAGACAGTCTGCCCTTTGTTTATTTTTAAGACAGTCTTTATACTTTTATATATATTATTTTTTCCGCACTGTTTATTTTTCCAATTGATTTAATCTTACTGATGACCTGAGAAATCCAGTATTTACTCAGCTCTAAGAAAAAAAAGGGAGCAGATGTATGAGAAGATAAGGGTAGCTCTTTCTATTGTGTGTGTAATCTCCTTGTACTGAATATTAAGAGCTTCAACTGAAAAAAACCCCTACTTTAAGTAAGAACATTTTAACTTCTGAATTTACAAAATATTAGGTAGGTATTTTGCCAATGACAATGCATAAATGAAAAGAAAATTAATCCTGATCTTTATTTGGATACATTTATATGTATCTCTGAGACATCTGTTTCTGCTATGATAACACAGAAAAGTTGCATAACGCATGAGGAAACACTTCTACCTAAAACATCACACCATTTTTATGTATAAGTTCAACTTCAAATCATTTGCATACAGGAAATTTCAGAGTGATACCTGACATTTATAAGGTATGATTTATTTCTAAGCGCAGTAGAATATTAGCATTTGAAAATAAAAAGTTTTAAAATTTCTTTCAAGCAATATGCAGAGTTCTAGGATCTTTGATACACAAATTAGTGTCTTTGGAGTCAATGGAAGTTCAGATGGGAATGTAATTGTAAAATGCCACTGATCTCGAACTAGCCCTATATGCGTTTCAATAACCACTACCAAAAGTGGAATCAGCTACAAGACCGTGAAAGATACCAGCCAGGAAATCATAAAGCCACATAGCTTTGATGGGAAATACATTCCAGATTTGGCATCTGGTTTCTTTGTGGATGGAAATAAGGTAAGTCCCTTTTCAGAAACAAAAAGCATAAATCACTGTACGGTTGAAGTCATACAATAATGACACACGTCAGTTTATTTAGTATGCTTTTTATAAAATTAAGTACCTTTAAAATTTATAAACCCTGTTCTGCATTTTTAGGAAAGCTGCTGTCTTCATTTATTTAGAGCAGAATACGGATTGGCGCCCAGCATAGCATAAATATGCACAGGTTCTTTTATTTATTTGTTTTATTGATTAACAAAAAGGAGGGTGAAAGGGAAGAATTTCAATGTCCTATCCTTTATTGTTATTGCTGCTATTATTGCAGTTATTCAAATCCCTTGTAATAGATTTTTGATTGTGTAAAATCAGATCATGAACCACAAAATCCCCTAACAACCCCTCCCCCGCTCCAACCCCCATAATATTACGTATATATAACCATAGAATCATAGAATGTCCTGAGTTGGAAGGGACAAAAGTAGATTAAAAAGTATAAGAGAGAAAATCTGATAAAAGCAAAAAAGGAGTGATCACAACAACTACCTCTAGCCAAAACCAACAACACATTGAAGGTGAAATTCTAAATGTGTTAATCTTGACAGCTGCCTCAATAAATAGTGCATAATGATTAAAATACATTAAATGTATTAATTTACAAATATGGTGATATCTTTTGCAAACATGAGTAAAATCATAGAAAAATTAGCATAGCAAAATATCTGTATTTGAATCACATTCTAATTTCTTTGGTGACTACAGCAATATTACAGTTAATACTTGTCAATCACAATACATTAAACAGAACATTTCTTTTGAAATATAATAACATCTAACATTTAACAGTAATAATAACAATGACAAGATTTTTATTGACATTTTATTGTTGCCACCTTTTGCTATGAACAATAAAAAGGATTGAAGAAAAGCCACTGAAGAATGGCTGATATGAAAGAACATAAGAGAAACAGAAGTTTTTTTAATGCTAAATTAGTTTTTTTAGTTGTCCATCAGTCCAAAATATATGGCAATTAGAAGTGAATGAAATCTTCAACTATACATAGAACTGAAACACTTCTAGAGAAATTTTATTTTTTGGCAAATATGAAAGACAACATCCTTACTTTGTCCATTTTTCATAAGGATGAAGATTTTCTAATTTACAATTGACAAATATTTTATAAATATGAATAAATGCTATATTTTTTTTAATCCCCAAGTTACTAATAGTTGCAAGGAAGAGGGGAGGGAGCAGTTAAATGTGTAGTTTTGTATTCACATTTATAAAAATATTTTAATGATATTCTCTTTTAAAGTTAGATAGTGATTAATAACCATGGGAAATAAATTTTCTTTCTAAATTTAACCAACTAAGAGACAGGCACCTAATCCAAGCCAGGTGTCTATAAAGTCTATGGCTAATTCATAAATTCTAGATGCTTATTAATCCTGTATACTACATATCTGTCTTATGACATGATGAATTTCCTTTGGAAAGTTAAATGAAATTAATTCTGTCTCAACTATTTTAAGATACATAAATATTGATGCAATATAATTTGAAATAAGAGCTGCTAAAGGAAACAGACTTTGATTCTGTATAGCTTGAATTCCACTATTCTTCACTCAGCTTGACTAAATTTTGTTTAGACATACTGTGTGGGATTCATCTGACCACATGTAGACATCCACAATAGCTGTCTAAGAAAATTCCATCCAATTTCCTTTGAAGCATCTACTACTTTCCATTCTACCATAAAAGCCTGGTTTAGACTGACATATCAAATAATAAATTGAATCTTATCAACGATGCCGAAGAACTTAAAAAATATATATTTAAAAAAATCTTTGGAGAGAATTGTCCAGTAGTTCCCTGAATTTTAACATTTAATCAGACTTCACAAATAGTTGCGACAGTAAAACATTCACATCTCACATGTCAAAAGATTGACATCATTCTCAAAAATTTTGTATGATGTAGTTTTGCTATTCCTTCTTGATTGGCTTGAAATCTTTGTTCATGTCTGTACAATTTGCATATTAATGACAGCATCAGTCAGAAGCATACAGAATAGTTCATTGCATCAGGGAATTCAGAAGAGACAGATTCAGATTGCAGAAAATCCTAAGATCAAATCCTAAGATCACAGTTGGTATGAAATGCTCTTTTATTTTTCTCGTGTATTGCTGTGGCATATCCTTCAGGAGAAGAACATCTCAGTTTGTCCTCACTGAGATGTTTTAAGTCACTGAGATGCCCATCACCTCTTTGATCACTGAGGAAGGATGTCACTGAACACTAAGACTTAGTCTCGAAGTCAGCTGTCAAATGATCCCTAGAATTGTAAACAGAATACTTAAGAGGAAAACTTTAGATTGAACATATGAAATTTTCTTCCCATTCTATAATTCAATATTTAATTTTATTATGGATAGCAATGGAATAATGGATTTGATTTAAAACAGAAATACTGTGATTTGTTTTCTCCTTAATAACAAGAGACACTCTTGTTATGACCCAGAGTTTGCGTTTCAACAATTAATTAACTGCCTGTACATAAACAAGAATGCTAAACCAAAATAAATAGAAATTCCTATTTAAGTGTCTAAATATATCTACCTGTTAGGAAGATTCTCATGACTGGAATATTAAAATCAGTGTCATGGTTTAGCCCCAGTCAGCAACTAAGCACCACACAACTGCTCACTCACTCCCCCCTCAGTGGGATGGGGAAGAGAATCAGAAGAGTAAAAGGGAGAAAATTCATGGGCTGAAATAAAGACAATTTAATAAGTAAAGCAAAATCCGCATGTGCAAGCAAATCAAAACAAGGAATTCATTTACTGCTTCCCATGGACAGGCAAGTGTTCAGCCATCTCCAGGAAAGCAGGGATCCACCAAGCATAACAGTTACTTGGGAAGACAAACACCATTAACTCCGAATGTCCCCCCCTTCCTTCTTCTTCCCCCAGCTTTATATGCTGAGCATGATGTCATATGGTGTGGAATATCCCTTTGGTCAGTTGGGGTCAGCTGTCCCGGCTGTGTCCCCTCCCAGCTTCTTGTGCATCTGGCAGAACTTGGGAAGCTGAAACAGTCCGTGACTAGTGTAAGCACTACTTAGCAACAACTATAACATCTCTGCATTATCAACACTGTTTTCAGCACAAATCCAAAACACAGCCCCACACCAGCTACTATGAAGAAAATTAACTCTATCCCAGCTGAAACCAGGACAATCAGGAATGTTATTCCTAGCATTTGCAGGTAAAACTGAATTGGGGCAAGGGGAGTGAGAGTGCACATTGTCAAGGAAGGCTTTACTTTGGAGTCCATTACCATTATGTATGTCTGTCAGTCCCCAAAACACGTTAGAGAACAGATTGGTCAGTTCCTGAAACAGTAGTTTATAGTATCTGAGCAAAATAAAACATGTGGCGTTTAAATCTGTGATGTGCTGTGAGACTCAAATTGTAAATAGACTCAAATTGCAAATACAAAACATCTACAGAATTTCTAAGTTGCAGAAAACATTTTCTTCTTCTGAAAGCCCTTTATCTAGTATGGGAGAGCACTGTGATAGCTCTTACTTGACAGATAAAGTGTTTGGTAAAAGGAAATGTCCAGCTATTTCTAAAGCAAACATTATGAATTTGAAAACTATGAAATGAATTATTTGAGAGGAAAAAAGTATGAGCAGAAATGTATGAACAACAACTGGTAAATATTTAAGACATTTCCAAGCTAATCAATATTTACAATTTTATACTCTAGTGTAAAAATAAATAGAGAAAACATACAAGCAAAAAATCCATACTTTTTATGAAGCAAATGGAGAGAAGTTATAAAATATAAATGACACCTCTCTCCCCCAGTATAGAGCCCTTCAGCATATACAGGCAGAAAAACATGAAGGTTTTATAAATTAATAATGAACCAGAAGCTAGAAGAGGGTGCAGATAGTGAAAGGAGTAAGAAAACCCGGTAAGAATTTGCCCAAACAAAATTACGTTATTTAATTTAATATAATTATAATTGTATAATTATATATATTACAATAATTTAATAAATATAAAAGCATAAATATTAAATGGAATTTATTTTTTTTATTATTTATTACAGTGTGGTGGGTTGAACTTGGCTGGCTGACAGACCTCAACCCAGCTGCTCTCTCATCCTCTTCCTCAAGAGAGAGGATGGGGAGGAAGTAAGTGAAAAAGCTTGTGGTTCAAAATAAAGGCAGGGTGATCACTTACCAATTACCATCATGGGCAAAACAGACTAAACTTGGAGAAAAATTATTGCCAGTTAAAAATAGAGTTGGGTAGTGAGAAACAAAGCCAAAAATAGAAACTCCCTCCTTTCTTCCCAGGCTCAACTTCATGCCTTCCTTCCTGACTCTTCTGCCTCCCCACCCTTATCCTCAGCAGCACAAAGGAGGATGGAGAATAAATAGGTGGTTGTGGTCAGTCCATAACTGTACCTCTCTGCTGCTCCTTCCTCCTCACACTCGTGGCTCCATTGTGGAGCTGCTTGGAATCAGCTGTATCTCTTCTGGCAGCCCCTGCTGCCTTCTCACAGAGGTCACCCCTGCAGTCCCCCAACACCCAGAACCTTGCCACATAAACCCAACACACAGTCAAAGGTAGCAGTAGCATAGCAGGAACGAACAGTTGTGAAAAAGTAGTGGGCAGCCTCAAGTTTACTGTCTGGAACCTGAACACGCAGAACTGTGTCAAGTTACACTAATTTAGCATGCGTTAAAAACTTCTTTTTTTTTTTTTCACCCATAAATACATCCATATTTAGCTATACAGTTGGCAGTTTAAACATGTGTGATGAGTGTACCATGCAATTTATCATGTTTTTCTGTGAGCGAACCAACTTACTGCTACTATTGCATTACTATTCTAATTGCTATTACTATTGCATATAATATGAGTGTTAAAATAAAACGGTATTTGGCAGGTTAAATAATGACTTAAATTGATAGAAAAGGAAGTAAAGGTTGTTAATTGCCTCTCAGCGCTCCATTTCCATCACTTATGGTGCCTCCTTCACTTGAAAATAAGACAGACTTTTGAGTTGCACAGAAAACCGCAAACTGAACATACCAGACCACTTACATATTTTTCAGCATACACCAAAAAAAACAAGCTCTCATACCCATTTTCTGGTTTATTTTGTACATGTTCCTACCTGTAGATACCTATCCTAATGACTTTAAGGTATATATAATAATTCCTGCTAAAACAGAGCTGCAGAATGAAGTTTACATCTTCATAAGCTCTGTGAAATATATATAGATACAATTAAAGAAATTAAATTTGGCAAAACTGTTTTAAAAATTAATTTTAAAATATTTTAACTTCATAATTTCATTTGCTTCAGTGCTTGAGATGGGTCAGAGGAGTAGGAATGCTCTTTGTAAAGCTGCAGAAATAATGCATTGATCCTTGCCACCTTCCCTGCTGCTGAATATTACCTTACTCATAGAAGATTCTCATAGGAATTGATGTGTTCAGCTAAGTATAGCCTATGTTAAGCCATGAAAAACAAGGTCTACCAGTCCATGAGTAACATTACACTGTTTCTTTCACACAAATCTGACAGCTCTTTGACTTCTGCACTACTGTATACTGTCAAGCACTGTGTAGATTTTGTTTGAAGTGCAACATTTATAAACCAAAATAAACTGTAAAGCAGCAATGAAGAGCTCTGCCAGACTGAATATTGGACTGCCAAGCACCAATCTTAATGTCCCCCATCTTTATTTATTCATTTAATTTGTGATTTACTTATTTTGGCTGTAAAGATTGCCAGGAAGAACTGAAGTCAAAGTGGCATGTATAGAAGGAAATGAGTAATTAGGGAAAAAAAAAGAAGGACATAGGATTTTCCAACATTTCCAGAACCTGGTATATTGAGGAACTGGAAAGGAATATTATCTCTTTCAGAGTGTGCAAGGTAACAGCATAATAAAACAATATAAAGAAAGATTGAAGCATTTCATCTGCTTATTCTACAAAGGAGAAAAGTTATGATAATAGTCTTCAAATAGATGAAAGGTTGTTGTGAAGATGAGAGGGATAAATTGTTTTCCAGGTCTCTTGTAAAAAAGAAAAGGAAAAAAAACCAACCAACCAAACAAAAAAACCCCCACAAACCCAAAACAGGAAAAACCTAACAAACTTCCTAAATCTAGCTGATAGCTACTTCCTAACTGATACTTAACATGGAAATTAATTGCCTACAAATCCTGAGAATAAAACCTACTAGAAAGATAAGTAAAATAAAATTTAAATATTATTCTTGTTTCAACAAAAACTTTGAAAGCCTTTTAGCAGATGAGTACTCTGCACTAGCTAAACACCTAAAGGGCACCTAAACTTCCCAATAAATGCTTTCTGACAAACATCAAACACACTCACTAAAAAGACTGCAGAGCAGAGTACCAGCTGTATATTATATTTGATGATTCCACAGCTATGGCAGTCTTACAGTAGCACCTCTGGTCTCTACCAAGATATATTAACATGAGTAACCAAATAATGGCAGGACATGGGTCTGGAAAAAGCCTTCTAGAGTTTTGCTGAGATGTTTTTGTGTGTGTGTTCATGTGTGTGTGTGTACGTTTACATATCTGTTGCAGCATGATACAATAGATGGACTGAAAAGAGAACACATCCTCAAATGTTATGAATAATGTGTTTTGCATAAAGCAGATGCAGTTTCATTAGCTGTAAACCCCTTTTCTGCCATCATATCTCTGCTTTACATGTTCCTTACAGCTAAAGATTGCCAGTGCCATGTTATTGAAATAACTGACATTTACTTACAGGTGATAAACATATTTTTGAACCATGGAATGGTTAATGTGGACTAACTGTTGCCAATGTCAGGTATTCCAC
The DNA here is from genome assembly GCA_013389905.1 of Sula dactylatra. Lineage (NCBI taxonomy): Eukaryota > Metazoa > Chordata > Aves > Suliformes > Sulidae > Sula > Sula dactylatra. The sequence goes on along the minus strand of WEKW01010913.1, from coordinate 15,108 downwards.
AGTGCTTTTTATATTTCAGCACATGGTTAAATTTAGAATTTCCAAATTTTTTATGCATTTAATAGCACATTTTCCATTGTAGATTCATACACTGTCCAAGTCCTTGATGAGATAGCTAAAAATGGGGGTTACTTTTTTGTAGTCTTTGCAACCAAAGGTGCAACCAAAATCTGTTCTGCTTTTTCAGTCCTCATTGTGAGCTGCATAAGACAAGTTTAACATTAAGATGTGAAAATGTGGTCTGATTCTTATTAGTTAGTAGTGGTTAACTGAGATGGTTGACAGAATTTAGGAAAAGACCTCTCATTTAGAAGGTAGAAGTAGCAAAGATTTCTTTCCTTCTACTGTGTTCACAAAGATATATTACACCCCACATTTCAGAACAAAGAATAAAAGCTAAGTTAGTAGGATAACACATTTAGTCTATGCAATGGTTTAGCGCCAGTCAGCAACTAAGCACCACGCAGCCGCTCGCTCACTCCCCCCACCCCTGTGGGATGGGGAAGAGAATCGGAGGAGCAAAAGCAAGAAAACTCATGGGTTGAGATAAGAACAGTTTAATAATTCAAATAAAAAAGTAATACTAAAAATGGTAATGATGATGATGAAGATAATAATAATAGTAGTAATAATAATAATAATAATAATATAAAAAGGAAAATAATGAGAGAGAGAAATGAAACCAGGGGAAAAAAGGGAAAAGAAAAAAAACCATAAGTGCTGCATCTGCTCACCATCTGCCAACCAACACCCCCAGTCCCCGAGCCGCGATCATTGCTTNGGTTGAGATAAGAACAGTTTAATAATTCAAATAAAAAAGTAATACTAAAAATGGTAATGATGATGATGAAGNTTGGCCAATTCGGATCAGCTCTCTTGGATGTGCCCTCTCCCCTCCTGGCTTCTTGTGCACCTGGCAGAGCATGGGAAGCTGGAAAAGTCCTTGTCTAGTGTAAGCACTACCTAGCAACAACTAAAACATTAGTGTGTTATTAACATTATTTTCATACTAAGTCCAAAACGCAGCACTGTACCAGCTACAGTGAAGGAAATTAACTATCCCAGCTAAAACCATGAAGTCTAGTGTTACATTAACGTCTACTGTTGCTGAGCACGTAACTGCTCTCATAAAAGTTACACATTATCACTAGCATTAATTCACTAAACTAAGGTCGGGTTAATCACAGAATCACAGAATCACAGAATGGTAGGGGTTGGAAGGGATCTCTGGGGATTATCTCATCCAGCCCCCCTGCTTGAGCAGGTACAACTAGAGCAGAATTCAGTTGCTGTTGAATTTGAATGTTCACAGTCATTATTTTCCTAGAAATGCTGATGCAATTTGTTTACTCATGAGTGAGATATAAAGGCTTTTATAACAGAAAATTATTATTCAAGGATAATTTTTCAGGTTTTCCAGTAAGTAGGGAATAATTTTTACATAGTCCTTTGAAATTAAATCCTGAAAGTGTTTCAGCTTCACTAACTACACAAAACTATTTGTTTGTTTTTACTTCATTTTCTTGTTGTCATGACCACCTGAAATTGTCATGTAGGAAAAAAACCAGTTTTTCTTTCCTATATTTTACATCATCTTACATGGCATGAAAATTATTTTTACCCCTTGCTTTTTTATTCTTTGGCATTTTAGGTATAAATTCCAGGTCATTCATTTTTTAAAGTAATGCCAAGTTAAAAAATCTGCCAAGTTAAGCATAGGTAAACCTGAACTTCGCTTTGACTGTAAAAACTCTTCTCTGTTCCTGAAATCTGGTTTTTGATAATGTGTGTGAGTGGTAGTATTTAATTAAACACTACAAAAAAGGCTATTATTTAAAAGGAACAGCCTGTCTTTTTTATTTTTTTTAATATAAATCCCCCTTAACAACAACCCCTAGAAAATTAACTGAGTGCAAAAGATAAAAACCAACATGCAGAAGAAATAAAAAATAATATTTTATAGTTTTATCATGTGTTTCTTCATGAGCTGCTTCCTGTGAGCTGATATAATACTAAATATCACTTTATTCTTTATTTACATCAACACCTTCTCTAATATTCTCTAATAGCATTGAGGCATTCTACTTGACTTTTAACAATCCCCAAGGACACAGATTCCACACCTTGTCTGGCAACTTGTTCCAATGCTTGATCACCATCATGGTGAAAAAGGTTTTCTGTACAGTGAGTCAGAATTTCTCAGAATTTTTCAATTTGTGTCCATTGCCTTTCATCCTTCTGCTGTCCACCTTGGAGAAAAGTCTGGCTCTGTCATCACTATGCTCTTCCATTAGGTAGCTTCAGAAAGAAATAAAAAAATCTCCCTTGGTCTTCTAAAGGTAGAAAAAATCCAGTTCTCTCAGCTTCTCCTTCTATGTCATGGGTTCCAGCTCTCTACCAACCTTGGTGGCCTTCTACTGAATCCCAGTACATTAGTGCTGTTTCTGTAGTGGGGAGCCCAAAATTTTACACAGTACTCCAGATGTAGTGTCACAAGGGCCAAATAGAAGGGAATAATCACTTCCCTACACCTACTGTCTACATATTTGCTAATATGGCTCTTGGTGTGATATATAACAATCTAACATCCTGTGGCTGGACATAACAATAAGTCTAGACAGAAATCAAGATACAACTCAGGCAATAAGTCTCTCTTTAAAAACACTGATTTCTCTTCATTTAGAAAGCTATTAAATTAGATTAGACAGGAATGGTCTGACAGAAAGCTGTAAGTTAAAGCAGCACACTGGATAGAAAATACAGACTAAACTAGGAGCAAATTGGATGCTAGATAGGGATAAGCTTGGACTAAGAAAGAAGGAGATAGGGAATAACATGGAGTAGAAAATTGGAATTGATGGAAGCTGGGAAGTGGAGGTCCCTCTCCTCCTAAATTGTTTCAGAACAGTTGGGTTTTTTTAATCTTCTACAGCTATGGTCTTCTTTGAGAACTAGGAGAAAGATCTAATATATTTCTAGCAGATTTTTTTGTTAAGATGTTACACAACATTCTAAATGAGCTGCAGTTTCATAAACTCTCAGAGATTCATGTTTATGTAATTTGATTTGTAAGATATAATAATGTAGGTGTAAATAGCAACCAACATCTGACAAAATGAAATACAGTTGTCTCTCAACACCTTGCAAAGATGTCACTCAGCAGGACAGTTATATGAGGTCCTAGGCCTGAACTCATCCCTCTCAAAATTTAGATATATAATCTCTGCAGAACATGAAATGTGAGGAACTTGGAAGGGTGGGTCTACTCTGCAAGTGAAGACAAGCTCAGAGCCAAAGGCAGGGATCATCACCTCAGCCACAAGAAAACAGTCCCATAGTATCCAAACCAGGCAAGTAGAGCAGGTTCAGTCACCAGCCTAGCGATCATGGGACAAGTCCCAAATGATGAGGCAAGTCCAAGGTCAATCCACAAACCTGGTTGGCAATGAAAGCCTGTCAAGGAATAGGGCTGGACACATGCTTGCCTACAAGTCTAAGGCAAGGACCAGAATCCTGGGCCTGAGCTCAAATGATGCTCCTGGGTCAATGCCAGAGGAAGCATGGTAGAGGTCCCAGCTGAGGGTAGTATGGGCAATTCAGGCTTATTGGTGCACTCAGGACCTTGTCAGTAAACACCTCCAGAAGATGTTTGAGCTCATCTAAGGTCTAAATCCATAGCTAGAAGCACAAAATTATTTTTACTGAATGTGGAGAGGGTAAAGATTGAGTGGACTCCTTACTTAGGATTCTCAGCTTAGTTCATGAAGTAAATCTGAACATATGAATGTGCTTAACATTATGTAAAAAAGTTCAAGAAATAAAGTGAAAGAAGAACATGGGCCTGAAGAAATCCAGTTAAATGACAAAAGTGCGTGTTACAATGGCCACGTAAAATATAAAACTACCACCAAGAGAACGATGGACTGTGGACTCATTCTCTTCAAAAAGATAATTCCCTCTTAAGTATGATCAGAGATTAATTTATAGATTTTGGTGTTTGGAATTCTAGCTTTCGGATAACACTTAGAGTTTGTAAACATGGAAGCTTACCAAATAAGAAATCATCTGCAAAGCAGATGATTACTATCACTGCTGCTGTTAGCTACATTAATTTCCTTCCTGTTTATGCAGTTATCTTAATTCATTGGTTATTTGACGTAATAATAATAGGCTGAAAATACAATAAATCAATAAATCAGACTCTGAAATCAAACAAATAATAATCCGTAAACCAAATTTCTGAACTCTCAAACATATAAGTTGCATGAGCATAGTTGAGATGGCTTGCCTAGCTAACTATTGTCAGGGCAGGCCCAAAATGACAGACAAAGGCATAGTACATAAATGTTTGATAACCAAGTAAAAATTCAATGAAAAATAAAAAGATTTCCCTAATTAAAGGACATTTTATGTCAGAGACAGTGGCACTAAGGCAAGAACCTGATTACTTTGTTCTTTAATTTTGCTAGAAGTTTTAAAAGGGCCAGGTTCTCCCTCTGGGTACATGTTTATTATAAGCACTCAGCATAAATGTTCAAGGACAGTGCTTTGTTTGTTTGAAAAAAACCCAGTATTACTGAATATATGGCACTATATCTGCTATCATGTAACAAGTATCACAAATAACTGTAAGAGCTATACAGTATGCGCCCAGTTATACCACAACAGAAGGCTGTAATCTGTTTTCAGATTCCTAGTTACGTCAAAAGAATATAAAATTAATCCTTTGATCTGAGAAGTGGGTTTTTTTCAGTTTTTGCTAACACATTAATTCTGTGGATGCTGCTTCAGTCCACAGTCTGAAATGACCTTTTTCAGTCCTAGTTTGAATTAGTATATTAACATCAGTAATACTGCAGTCCCAAGACTGATGATGCAGTAATTTTCCAGCTTAATCATACTGGACTTCAAACATATTCATAGCAATTCTATTGAATTTGCTGTCTCAGAAGTATTTTTGCAATGTGTGTGAATTACACATGATGGCACAACCATTGGACAAGTGTTTGTACAGCTCATTGGAAGTGAAATAGAGGAAGGTACTTCCCTAAGGTAAAAGCTTATGTGAACCTTGTCCCTGTCTTTGATCTTATTTAGACCTCACATGAGGTTTAAACTGGAAAAAATAGAAAATCTAAACAAAATCTAACTCTTTTCCAGTTATCATTGGCAGCTCATGACAGCTATTTAAAATACAAAGCAAGAAATAATTTAAATAATTTTCTCTACACTTGCACACGACCCACACACATCCAAGGACAACTGACACCATGCTGAAGATTGAGCTGGCAATGAAACTACTGCATGTTACTCAGTATTTGGACACCTCGACCAGTTGGAGTGAGTATCCTGATGTTCCAAGACCCTGATGCCAGTCACAGCTGGACCAGACATTTTTACTGTTGTGTGTTATCTATAGACTGTGTGTATGTGTGTGAGACAGAGAACAGAAATCGTTAATGACCTGCTATACTCATCTCTCTCAGACCTTAAATTTTATATTACAGAGTGGCCTAGTTCTGTTCTTGAGGTTAACTCACCCTAAAATTCCCTGTCAACAGAAAACACCATAATACGTTCATGCTGTTTTGGTCATTGTGGATGGGAGAACTGCTGAGGTCAGAGGTGTCCTCTGGATATCATCTGGTCCAACCTGCCTGACCAAAGCTGGCTCAGCTGCTTTCAATCCCCCTCACTGTCCACTTATGAAGTCTGTATTTCATCAGACAGTCTAATAGGATGTTATGGCAAGCCTTAATAAAATAAAGATAAATAACATTCAGTGCTCTGGTCTCATGCACAGAGCCAATCAACTCATGATACAAGGCTGTCTCATTGGTTAAGCATGATAACTCCCAGTCATCTTCTTGTCTTTCATATCATTGGAGGTGGTTTCCAGGATGATTCGCTCCATCATGTTCTCAGAAATCAAGGTGAGACTGTGCAGACTGAAGTTGTCTGGATCTTCCTTCTTTCCCCTTTTGGAGATAATAATGACATTTGCCTTGTTCCAGTCCTCAGGAACCTCTTCTAATCACCACGACTTTTCAAAGATGAACAAGAGTCAGGGATGAGCAGGGATCTTCATCTATAACTTAGGTAGAGAATGAAAGTGTAAGGTCATTGGAAACAAGGACAGGTGACACAGAAGGACTACAGAGATGTTGTTCACCACTCTAGGAGAAAATCCATGTGGCCAAAACTCAATTAGAGTTCAAGCAGACCAGTACTGTGAAGGACAATGAAAAGGGCTTTTGAAATATGTTAGCAGCAAAAGTATAATCAGAGATAACATTGATCTGTTACTTGATGAGTTCGGTCACCTCACAAATGAGAATGTAAACAAAGTGCAGAGGTTTAATGCCTTCTTTGCCTCTGTCTTTAACACTGAAGATGGTCCCTGGGGCTTCTGGAGCCTTGTATTGGAAGACCATTCCTGGGGGATGATAAACTCCCAGCTGACCCTGAACATGTTGACTCAGACTTGCTGCTCCAGCTGGTTGCACGTAAGTCTATGGGACCTGATGAAATTCATCCCAGGGTACAGAAAGATCTGGCTGATGTTATTGCAGGACCTCTCTCCACTATTTTTCAGTGCTCTTCAGAATCTGGAGAGGGCCCAGCGGACTGGAAGCTGGCAAATGTTGTCTTAACTTTCACGGAGGGTGAGAAGGAAGACCCTGGTAATTACAGTCCTGTCACTGTCACTTCAGTGTCTGGTAAAATTATGGAGAAGGTTATTCTAGGTGTTTTAGAAAAACACGTGAGAGACAGTGCAGTCATTTGTCATAGCCAGCATGGGGAAAGTCCTGCTTAACCAACTTAATTCCTTTTATGACAAGGTCACCCATCTAGTTTACTAAGGGAAGCCAGTATGTGGTGGTTTCGGATTTTAGCAAAGCTTTTGACACTGTCTCTCACAGTATCCTGGACAAAATGTCCAGCACATAGCTAGACAAATCCATAGCACATTGTGTGAACAATTGGCTGACAGGTTGGGCTCAAAGAGCTATGGTAAATAAGGTTACATCAGGCTGGCAGCCAGTCACCAGTGGGGTTCCCCAGGGCTCAATTTTAGGGCCAGTTTCCTTCAATGTTTTTATAAATAATCTGGATCCAGGAATCAAATGTACATTAAGTTTGCTGGTGATACAAATCTAGGAGGAGCTGTGGACTCTCTTGAGGATAGAGAGGCATTACAGAGAGATCTGGAGAGATGAGAGAGCTGGTCAATCACCAGCTGTATGAAGTTTAACAAGAGCAAGTGCCAGCTTCTCCACCTGGGATAGGGTAATCCTGGTTATACATTCAAAAAGGGGTGAAAGGCTGGAGACTAGCCCTGCAGAAAGAGATGTGGGAGATTTGGTTGATGGCAAGTTGAATATGAGTCAGCAGTGTGCCCTGGCAGCCAAAAGGGCCAAGTGAGTCCTGGGGTACATCAAGCACTGCATTGCTAGCCAGTTGAGGGAGGTGATTGTCCCACTCTGCACTGCACTGGTGTGGCCCCACCTTGAGTACTGTGTGCAGTTTTGGGTGCCTCAATGCAAGAAGGACATCAAACTATTAGAGTGTGTGACACATCAAACTATTAGAGAAGGGTGACCAAGATAGTGAAATGTCTCAATAGCAAGGAGTGGCTGAGGCCACTTGGTTTGTTCAGCCTGGAGAAGAGAAGACTGAGGGGTGACCTCATTGCAGTCTACAACTTCCTCAAGGAGGGCAGTGGAGGGGGAGGTGCTGATCTCTCTCTGGTGACCAGTGATAGGACAGGAGGAAATGAAATGAAGCAACATCAGTGGAAGTTCACATTGGACATTAGGAAAAGCTTCTCCACTGAGGGTGTGGTCAGCTACTGAAACAGGCTTCCCAGGGAAGTGGTCATGGCTTCAAGCCTGTCAGAGTTCAAGGAGCACCTGGATGATGATCTTAGTCATATGTTTTAGTTTTAGGTAGTCCTGCGTGGAGCAGGGAGTTGGACTCGATGATCCTTATAGGTCCTTTCCAACCTGAGATATTCTATGATTCTAAGAGTTGCCTCACAATGACATCAAAGAGCTTTCTGAGGACTTATGGGTGCATCCCATCAAGTCCCATGGACTTGTGTATGTCTGGTTTGTTTAAATGTTTTGTAAATTGATCATCCTCTATGAAGGTAAGTCTTCCTTGCTCTAGAATTTCACACAGGTGTCATGGGTCTGTTGCTAGTGAAGACCAAGGTGAAGAAGGTACTAAGTACCTTGACCTTTTCCATACCTTCTGCCACAAGTTTACTTGCGTGTGGAACATCACCAGCAGCGGACCCACAATTTCCCTAGTCTTTGGTTTTCTGCTGATCAAAGAATCATGGAATCATTTAGGCTGGAAAAGACCTTTAAGATCATCAAGTCTAACTGTAAATGTAACACTGCCAGGTCCACCACTAAACCATGTCCCTAAGTGCCACAACTATACGTCTTTTAAATACCTCCAGGGATGGTGACTCAACCACTTCCCTGGGTGGCCTGTTCCAATGCTTGACAACCCTTTCAGTGAAGAAATTTTTCCTAATATCCAACCTAAACCTCCCCTGGTGCAACTTGAGGCCATTTTCTCTTATCCTATTGCTTGCTACTTGGGAAAAGAGACTGTCACCCACCTTGCTACAAACCCATCTTGTTAATCCTTGTCTGTTGCTGTCCCTGCACACTCAGACGCTGTCCCTACATTCATCTCAGATAACTTGACCTTGCTTCCTGTATGCTCTCTTTTTATGTTTGAATGTAATCAAAAGCTCCTTGGTGTAATGATGTAGCACTGTATTACAATATTACTGTTGCTAGATGCAGGCTGAGATCTTTGTACTGAGTCTACAAGGCCTCAGGAGTGAAGCTTGACAAGCCTGCTCTCTTGGAACTTTTCTTGACCTGCCTGAAGCTTTGTTTTACTTGGTTTAATTATGACAGCAATTTCTCTAAATGAGCAGGTGTCTAGGACCAATTGATTTTACTTTTGTTCATCTTTGTACTATACAATTACAAGAAAGAAGCAGTTATTCTATGCAGAATGAGATATTTACAACCCTAGCACAGTGATAGAGCGTAGAGAAACACAGACTTTGTACAATGGCAGAGGCCTTCAGAGGTGGTGTAGTGTACCTTCAGAATGTGGTGTAGAGGAGCACAAGCATGGGGTGATAAGACATGGGGCATATGTTTGGCACTGGAGATGCCACATCTATAAACAACTCATCCATAATCCATTAAAGATATACTGACTCGGAGATGGATGAAAGTGGTTTTAGTGGTAAGAAAGAAAAAAAAACCTAGTATCTAACATATGTAGAAGGCACGATATACAGTACATAAGGATGTAAAATGGACCTGCAGACCAATGAGGTGTAAAAGGATGTTAGCAAGTATGTCACAATGATCCCAACTTGCCCCTATATCAAGGAAGAAGATACCATCAACCTGAACAAAATATTCCTCCTGGCAAAGGATTCTAGATGCCCGACAACTCACAGTACATCCAGAAGTAATATTTTTTCCTTCTGTTTTAAGTGGATCTGTCAACTGATTTAATGACTGATTCCTATTTCTAGTATAGGGAAATTTGTTCAATAACAAGTCTGTGATCACCATGTCCACTGCTGTCATGGTTTCATAACTGTCAGCTACATCTTATTTCAGACAATCAAATCAAAGAATAATATAGGCTGTAAGGAGTCTCTGGGAGTCATCTTTCCCCATGTCTCCCGTCCTCACAAGCTGGACCTACTCAGAGCAGGCTGCTCACAGCTGAGTCTGGTCAAGTTTTGACTGTCTCCAAGGTTCAAGATTCCCCAACCTCTCCAGGTAACCTCTTCCAGGGATTAAATATCCTTGGGGGAATTTATTTTCCTGTAATGTTTATTGGCAATTTTATACATTTTCTTGCAAATTCTGACCATTACCTTTCATCCTTTTGCTGTGTATCTCTGAGACAATAATGTTAAAGTTTCTTTTCTGAATTTTAACCATCAGTTCTGTGCTCAGCATCGTGCAAACTCTTTTCATAGCATTTACCTTACTTTTCTTACACAACAACTCTTTTTTCAACCCCTGCCCTAGTTTTGTAAGGTCTTAGACCTCCTAGCCATCAATATAATATTTAAATGAACTTAGTATCTTTTCCAAAGTCAAAGACATTACTCCAAGTGCTTTTTTTCCAGGCTATTCATGAAGATATTAAATAAAATTGGTCATAGCAGACAACCTGAGGGATCTTTCTGTTGATCCTTCTCTATTATGAAAAGTCACCATAAAATCTTACATTTTTTTCCAGTCCCTTAACTGATTCTTCTAATGAATCTGACTTTCATCCCTCCATGCTCAGGGACAACACCCACCACCCTACACTGAGGCACTGCTGGCCCAAGGGCCCCAGGGACTCTGTAGCTGGACTAAGAGAGTTGTTCTGTATATATGCTTTCTTTTTGCCTATAAAAAATTTTAACTATATCAAATCCATGTACTCTTCCATGCCTGTTGGTTTTCCCTCTGCTTTTACTGAAAATACTCCTCCATGATATCTTTATTCTGATTACCAGCAGATTGGTTTCAATCTAGTTAATATGAAACTTGTCTTTCCTGTACAGTTTCTTCAGGTCTTGCATATGTTGCTGGCAGCATTACACAAGCTGTTGCCATGAGACCTGGACTCCCTGCTGGGCAGAACCTAGCAACCTGAATTTCACCCCTAAAAAGTTCCTTCTACATTTCCCTACTTTACTGTTGCCAGCATGGATTAGGACAATTAGTTCTGCTCTTCCACAACAAATAACCTTATTTGGTCATCTTTAGTATCACAAACACAGCAGTCACTTTTAATAATTACTAAATTTGCACCTACCAGCACCTTTTTCTTCCACCCCTGAAAATTCCCTGTTCTCTTACTCTACAGTACCTCTTTAATAGATTAACAACAAAGTGAGGCCTGGTCTTGCTGATTAGTTATACCTCAAGTTCAGACGTACCTAAAAGTGTGGAGAAGAGTGCAGGGAGAAGTGAATTTTATACTCTTAGAGATTCCCTCTCCCAATGCAAACTAACCATTTACTACACTCTCTCTCACAGTTGCTCAGCAGCTTCCTTTTTATTCTTTCAGGCCGAAGGAAGTTCTGATTCATCCTTGGGATCACCTTGAATAAGCCAATCCTTTTCACATGCAAAAGCAACCAGTTAGGAGGTCTTGACTGACTCAATCATTGACCCAAAATGCAATACCACAACCAAAATAATATCCATTACATCCTGGTTTCAGCTGGGATAATTTTCTTTCTAGTAGCTGGTATAGTGCTGTGTGTTGGATTTAGTATGAGAATAATGTTGGTAACACACTGATGTTCTAGTTGTTGCTAAGTAGTGCTTACACTAGTCAAGGACTTCTCAGCTTCTCATACCCTGTCAGGTGCATAAGAAGCCAGGAGGGAACACAGCTGGGACAGCTGACCTAAACTGGCCAAAGGGATATCCCATACCATATGATGTCATGCTTAGCATAGAAACTGAGTGGAGTTGGCTGGGGGTCAGCAATTGCTGCTCAGGGATGGGCTGGGCATAGATAAGCAGGTGGTGAGCAATTGCATTATGCATCACCTCTTTTGTATATTCTTTATTCTTATTCTTACTCTTACTCTTATTCTTATTAATTTTCTCTTTCTTTGCTGTCCTATTAAATTGTCTTTATCTCAACCACAGGTTTTACTTTTTTTTCTACTTCTTTCCCCCACCCCACTGTGGGTGTGGGAAGGGTGAGCTAGTGGCTGTGTGGTGCTTAGTTGCCAACTCGGTTTAAACCACAGTGCATTGACTGTCCAAATTCAAAATTTACCAAGTTTATTTGCTTCTAGGAGTCATCCTCAGATCTTCTTCCTCTGGCTCTTCCTATGTAAAATTGCTATGAAAAACTTTACTGTATCCTGTTTGTTATTCACTACTTCCTTCAAACTGAAGAGGTAAAGTGTAAAAAAATTGGAACAGCTATAAATTTAAAAGGTGTTCAAGTACAACTTACGTTTTCAGCCTTTTGCTACCATGGCCAAGAAAAAATCTACCTAAGTCCCATATTTTATTGTTACCAGCTCTGATCTAAATGATATTTGGAGAAGAAATTAATAAAAACTGTCATAAATAAGTTAGATTTTCCAGTACACAACAGGGCTGCAGTTGGATAGTAGCTGTAAAGGGTTTTAAGCAAGTATGGGTGCAATGCCAATTTTGGAATTCAGGCTTGTGCTTTGTTTCCTCTTTTTTCACAGTTTAACCAGTTTCACTCTTGATTAGACATCTTGTCTACAGCTCATCTCAGACACAATACTCACAATATTTCTACTTACATCTTCCCACTCAAGCCCTTCTGTTATTGAATTTGTAGGCCATGCTATCTATTAGTGCCTGCTCAGTAGTGTTAAACATAGTGTTATTCTATCAAAAGTTCAAGTCAACAGCTATGCAGAAGAGAATAAGAGTGTATATATCCTGATGATTTTATTAGAAAAAACTTAAGCAACACAGATGCTCTACTGGAGAAATTAAATTCCCAGTTAAATCTTAAAGAATAATAACAACAACAACAAATCTGAAAAAAGCAAATCAAGTGCCACAACAGATGAAACTGGGAGAAGGGAAAGGAAGAAATTTGTTCATAGGGAGGTGGGAAGATAACCAGAAGTCTGAAACATAGCAGCAGAACTTATTTCAAGAGAATTAAAATGCTGAAGGAGATCAGTTTGTGATCTGTATAACTATGATGTCCATGACTGCCAATTTAAAAAAATAAATAAAAATTAAACTATTTTAATATGCATGTTCACAAAAAAAAAAATTTGTAGGGTCACAAATACAAAATATTTGAAAACCATAAATTTGATCAGCCTCTGCTCTGGAATCCAACTGTCAAATCTGAGTTCTATGTCAGACCTATTTTTATCATAAAATCACTATTGTAAAGCTATCTGAGTATAAATATTTCAAGAATGTGCACTTCATCCTGATAGTCTGAAATCAAACTAGTGCTAACTAGTCCAATTTCATCATTCTGTGTTTAAATACATCTAAATGTCAGCTGTGGGACATTCAGCACCTCTTAAGTGTTCTCATCTATGATTATTTCCATTTTCACATACTTCCTTATAGCATTACTTCTTAATCTGACTTATGTTCTTATGCTAATTTATGCTAATGTATGCTAATCAATACAGCTTAAGTCCTATGTGAAAGTCTAAATGTTTGAGAAAAAGAGTATCAAACATGTACCAGGATCTTGGCTGAAACAAAAGATTTCAGCATTCTGTTGATCTGCACCAGGATACTTCATATCTGATAAGTTTTTGCAGTATTTTTGTGAAAATTAACCTGAAATGTAATGCAAATCAAAAGAACATGGCTAAAACCTCATAGAATATTTAAATCTATGTTTTATTTTGAAGCATGGTTCTTAAAATAAAAGTAAGCTGGGTAGCTGTGAGTGAGCAGGGTAGTGTAAATATATGTCTGAAAGTGTATGCTGACTCAGAATCTGTATGTAAGATCATGATCTGTAGGATCATGACTGCATGACTCATCTATATAGACAATTCCTACATCAAAAATATATTCTTGGTCAAGAACTTTTTTTTTTTTCCATTTTGAAGTGACTATTTTGTGTTTGTACTCAGTGCAATTCACTATTATCCATCATTTAGTAAAATGTTGTATGTCTTCAACTTAGTCCTCAAAGGGCCTTTGTTAAGACTGCAGTGCAAACAGCAATTGACATTTTTAAGGTCATGATCACTGCCACTTAAAAGTAAGATTAAATAAAAGTTCAGTTGGGGACCCAAACAAAACAAAAATGCAGAGTTCCCAAAGGGCTGTTAACAGCTGTGTTGTAGACACCATAGGTTCTAATATCTGAATCTGAGGATTAAGCACATTTTGAAAGACCTATATCCTATCAACATTTACAAATCAAGAACACAACTTCATAAGATAAATTAAGAGAAAATAGTGTTGTTTTCAGTTGTTTATTTTTTCAGTCCTTTTGTGCCAGAAAATGTACAGCATCTACTCATTAATTTTTAAAGTCCTTCCATAGTAGATTCTGCAAGTAAGAAGTGTATGCCCTAATACACTGTTCATTATTGTAAACACTCTGAAATTTCCAACTATAGCTGTCAATAATGATAAATGTAACGTATTAATGGTAGAGTTAAAGAAATTTTAATAAGTATGGACAAATAAGTGCACAATTAAGCTATGTATTTAGTATGTATGTATCTACCAATTGGATGCCCCATCTTATCAAGTATAATATAAATCTCTGTTGTGGATTCTTTAAAAAAATACTGTGTGATCTTGAACAGAAAGGAATTAAACCAAGTTTGGTCTGGTGGTGCTCAAAACCTCAGTACTACTGCTCTTATTGGAAAACAAAATTTTATACAAGACATTTGTATTATTCACAAAATTAGATGGAAGAAAAGCTATTCTATGTGTTTGTAGATTCTTAAAAACACACTCTTTTTCCCTGCTGTTCCTCATTATGGATTACATTTATTGCTCTAAGAGCAAGAGACAAAAAGGTACCATA
>WEKW01010912.1:587-31467 GCA_013389905.1 Sula dactylatra | reverse complement strand
TGATCTAGTGAAAGATATCACTGCCCATGGCAGAGGGGGTGGAACTAGATGATCTTTGAAGGTCCCTTCCAACCCAAAGCATTCTAAGATTCTTTGATTATTATGAGTGCTAAACATACCAGAATAATTTAGCTGTATCATTACAGCTAAATCTGGTATTGTACAGCATTCAAATTTGTAGGATAAGTGATGCAACCATTTTTCAGGACTTCAGGCATAACAGAAATTAATTGAAAATGAGATGCCCTTTGAAGGCATTGGCTGTACATAGGAACTGACTACATATTTTTCTTTCATGTTGGCGGTATCCAAACTGCAAAATATCAGATGTGTTAGTAAGCTCTGTCTTGTGATCTCCTTATTGTTAAAACTTCATTGTATAAAATATTCACTGTATGTAAAAAGCTTTTTCACCCTTTAAAGGAATTCAAGGGCAGGTATTAGAGAAGAGATTTAAGGATCAGCAAGTGCTAGTGACATAAACTCCAGATGGAAAGAAATCCCACAGCCCATCTTTTGAACTTTGAACCTTCTCTTTTTCTAGTACAATAGTTTAATTCCAACTAGAACTTTTTTAAACAATTATGTATTTTAGTCTTTCTTGGGAAATATTCTTTAAACACATTAGAGGAGAAACAGTTACTCATTTTACAGAATCTTTGGTGAAGATACCATTTTGTATATCTTATCAAAAGGACAAAGTTGAAGATGTTATTTAAAAGTTTAATGCCCTAAGCTATCATTCCACTAAAAGGAAACCAGTTTTTACAAACATGTTCCTTAAAAGCTTGCATCTGAAAATAATTCATTAAAAAGAATAAATAGCAACGCCCAAGGACTATTTAGTTGAAATATACAGTAGATAAGGAGTTTAAGTTAGTGAATGTATTTGTATGAAAATGTAAAATTAATAGCCAAGTTTAATGTCTCACATAGGAAACTAACAGTTATGAAGATTTTGAGGTTTGCATAGGTCCTCCAAAATTTGGAATCCTTCTATAATTCATAATACTTTTCTGTAATCATCCCAGGACAGCTACATGCACCATGGCATCCATCAGCTAAATCACGCACGGTATTGGGAAAGGTGGGAATATTTAAGTTATTAAACTGTCTGGAATAAAATATTCAATATATTAGGAGCACTGTGCTTTGTCCCAGTGAAACTGTACAGTTCTGAAGTGAATGCGAGAGGGCAGTACGAGATACTCAGTGTGGGAGATCCTCTAAGGACATAGACTATAATAACTCCTGCAGTGAGTCTGGGATGTTAGCTCCTGTCAGCAACAGCCATGTGTTGACAGTTTTAGAAAACCTCTAAGGCAGTCCATCACATTAGCCCCAGAGAAAATGGTAGCGGAGGAAGCCCTTTGCAGATTTGGGGGGTACTGGAACTTCAGCTGTTTTTCACTTAACATGGAAGGATGGGTTCATGTACTTCAGCTATCATTCTTAATTGTTAAATAATTACAGCTTTTTTATTTTGATGTTTTTAATTTCTTAGAGAGAGATTTGTTCTCATATGGGATGAGCCAAAGCCGTGCTCCCTCTGAAGCTGCTAATGATGCATGATAGAAGTGACGTGCTTGCTTTAAGCTAGTGATTTGTGTGACGTTTCTCTTAAAAATAAAACAAATACCTTTTAATGTATGTTTAGAAAGGAATGTAAATACTTATATGTTATGCATGAAGAACAGTGTCAATAATCTTTACTTTTCCAGTTATCCCACTTCCCAGTGGGAGCTAAGTATGTATTTCTTTTTTAACAGAAATGAAAAATATTCCTACTTATGTATGATCTTCCTGAATCTGAATATGTTTATAAATACATACTTATAAGGGAAATTTATACTGTAGTCACAGAGGCACATCATGTATTAAAAACAATTTAATATTATTTATGAAATCTGTATTTTTTAACAAATACAATTATTCTTCTAAACCAAGAATTTGGGAACAGCTTGAAGCCTCCTGTCATTACTGAAGTAGTTGCAATACATAAGTACAGAAAAAGGCAATATTAGAAACAACAATCAAAAAAGAAAATATGCCCAACTCGAGGTAATTTTTTTGTTACTTCCTTTACATCCTCCTGACTCTTGCTTTTCTTCCTGTGAAGGACTTGTGTTATTATGGCATTACTTCCTAAACCGAAAATCATATTTTTGTAACTAATCATCTCAGGACAATGGAGGTAGTACAATGCAGTTATATTTGTATTCCTACTGCTTAATTGCATATAGTTACAAAGAGAAAGCAAGGCTGTGCCTGTAAGACACAGACCCAAACTGGGAGAAGCTGGGAGAAGCACAGCCACATTACCTCAAGGGAAATGCAGGGGGGCATTGTGTGCCTCAGGGAGGGAGAGATAAAAAGAACAACTCATTCAACAGGAAATGTGCTTAGAGCGATGCCCTGAGAAAGATGTCATCCACTGCTGAAAGCGAAGGGGCAGAGAAGTAGTTTGCTGCCTCTAATGGTTTGCATTGTTTGCAAGGCTACATTCCTATTTGGGCTACAACTGGATGATCTTGTGAGAGCTCCAAGAGTTGCAGCTATGCTTTCCCCTGTGTACCTTACTTTTAACGATGCCCTAAGAATGACTCCTGACTATATAAATTACACAGAAAAGATCACGGCATGCCCTCCAGACTGGACCTGCTCTGTCATCAATAGTGAATTGTAGGAGTACGACATTGGTGGTTATAATTTGGGGAAAATTCACAGTATGACTGATTAGATTTTCTTTTGACATTTTAATCATCATAAAGGCTCATCGCTGCTTTGTTGCACTGAAGCCATTGTGAATTGGATAATAAATACATGTCATATATTTGAAGGATGACTCTTTTCCCTGAAATCAGTTAAGCTTGACTAAATGTTGAAAATGCTACAACACGATCAGTTGGTAAATAGGTTGGTTTCTTAGCAATGTTCTTAGACTGTACAACACATTTGTTTTTAAATATCATACAGCACTTATTTTAAAATCAATACTGTATATTTTCTTGAAACTTAAGTGCTAATGGACAGTTTATTTGAACAGGTAATTACTATGATAACCAATTTAACATATTTTAGCTTTTCTGAGAAACGCTTTTGGGAACTGACTTTATCCCAGTACAATTTAAATGGATTTCAGAACAACTTGCAGTGGATTTGGATGATATCCTTTCCATCAGCACCTAATTGGCAGGAAATGAGACTAATAGTACACAAGGAGTTCTTCAAAAAGTTGATGGCTTATAAGTGTGCTAAAATACCTGAATAACTCTGCACAGCATTACACAGCGCCTACTATGTAAATAGTCCCACTCAAGCTACTGAGACTAGTGCACCAAGTAGATTTAACTTTCAGACACTGCTAGCAAACTACCTTATGAAAGTCACACAGGAAAAGGTTCTCAGACTGGGTGTCCTAAATCAGCAGATACTTTTTTGAAATTCAGGCTTAGGTGTTGCTTTGTAGATAGCTATGTTTTAACTTATGAGTTGCATGTCTACAATCATTGGTAAAGAAATTTGGGCTTTCTATTCTAATAACAACGCAGACATTATTTCCAAAAGTTGGCATTTGCCATGAGCATTTAGGACCAATGTTAATATATCCAGTTGTTTCTGTATGCTACCTAACTTTTTTATATCCTGCTTAATATGTGTCTGGTTTGCAAAAATATGTACATTACATATGTATTTTCTATTTGCTTCTTGTCCAAGACAGTTTTGGAAGAAATTAGGACATAAATAGTGACTATTATTAATGTTGGCATTAGTCTGGAATCATTTGTTATACCCACTCATCTATATTTCACATGCTGATCATGTTGAAAATCAATGAAGCATGTGAAATTGTAAACGACAAAGTGGAACCATTTTTGGCTCACAGATTAACTGTTTTAATCTTCAAAAAATAAAATCCCCATGATACTGAAGGCAAACAATATAAGGTCTGGCAATGGGAAAATTGTCATGCCCACAAACGGAGATTGTACCTGTTGTACCAAATTTTCACGAGGGGTTCAAATGATAAAGCAGCTATAGTGATGTGTACCCATATCTGCTGTAGATGCTTTGCGCGCATTGATTTATACCCACTACGCAGCTTGTATAGTATGTAAGTTTGTGTTGGTAAAACAAGAGGAGAGGGAATGAAGCAGTGTGGCTGAATTGCTCAAGGTCACTTTTATGAAGTTAGTAGCAGAGGTGGAAGTAGAAGGCAACCATTTTTGTAATTGTGCTGCAGACCAATCATTCCCAGAGTCCTATCTAGGTGATTATATCCACCTTACATTGCAGTGCCTTTCCTAAAGGGTATTGAACTCCAAGCTTGATTAGTGGTGACACATTACTTTCTGTGACAGGAGCATAAGCTCTGAATGAACAATTATTTAAATGTTCTCAACTGAGAATCATGTCCTCGTCATCCATGCTTGATGTACAAACATGGTCTCCTGACTGTCTACGCTTTTGCCCATCTGTTTGGATGGCATAATGCCTGTTTTCAAGTAGGTCAAAACCTTGCCGTAGGGCATGTATGCCAGGAAACAATGGCTTTCAATGGAAGACTGCATAACCCTGAAAGTGTCTTCACTTCTGCAAGAAGTCCTTCCTCTGGTGTGGGATTGAATCGTTAGCTCCTCAGGTTTATATACTTATCCTCAGATATTGCAAAGCAGTATCTGAACAATAGGGCAGAAAAGGGGAGAATGACCTAATACGATGGAAACGAGGCAAGAAAGAATCTTTCTTTGGTTTATCACCTATGAACTCTGAGAAAGAACAGTATAGTTTTAATGTTTTAAAGAGTGGAACCTGCCAGGCCAAGGGGAGAATCTGGTATTGTGTCTGTTGTGTTAGGTTTCTCTGGCTACTTCTATTCCACATATTCAGGCCCCTGAGACTGAAAAACGAGGACGTTGGTCAATGCACAGACCTCTGATTTCTCAAGAAGACCACTTATTGTAGGAGGTATCACATAGCAAACTGTCTTAAAATAATTCTCATCCAATAAATGAGTGAGAATATGTACAAAGTTTCAATTAGTCTGACTTTAATACTTGCCTTGTTTATATTTGGTACGTAAAAAGGCAGCATACAAAATGATAGTAATGGAATTGCTACATGGTATGACTTGCTCATTTTACAAACATTTATCTATAGATAGCAACATACCTATCTTTTTGCAGGAGATAGTAAAATGAGTGAAATATCTTGTATATGTTTGCCAATATCGATCTTCTCTCAGTAGAGTAGACAGCAATCAATCTTCTGAGCCCAATGGCTGCTGTACTCTGCAAAATATAAGCTAAGGTCTTTTAGGTTATATTAAATAATGATTGAAATTTTTCCATTACAAAATATTTGAGAAGCTGCCATGTTTATTTTATTTCCAGCCAGTATATACTAGCATAGCAATATAAGCACAAAAATAGTTAAAATGATGATTCAGTTTCAATGGCTTCAGTACCCTGAAAGTCACTGAAGAGATTCAGATTGGGCATCTGTCCTATTTTTTCCCCCTACAATTTAAGATCTGCAGGGTTATCTCAGATATGTACTGGTTGAAATTGATATTCACATTAACGTAGTTATTGCAAAAAAACCCCAACAACACTAAAAGATTCTGGAGTTCAAATACTGCAGAAAACTCCATGCAGGTTATATTGCACTAATTCCTTTAAATATAAGGGAATAAGCAAAGTGCCCTCTAGTGTAAAAAGCTTAGCAATGCCTGTTTATAGAGCGAGTATAATAAATGTATATAATTATCCCCTCCATTTTTGATCTAGTAAGGGCATAGACAGAGCTGAACTTTTTTAATCTTGCTGATAATTCATAACTGTTTTTTTCACTAACCCATTACTCCAATTTATTGATTATAAAAGCAAAGACAGGCCAACCACCAGGAAAAATCAAACAAAACAAGAATAAATAGCTCAAAACCAGTATTAGGCATATGCTGTCCCAAAGAAACATCAGTTTCCATTATGAAATACTGCTGGTCTTTCTTTGAACAATGTCAGGCCTGGTGGGTGGCCTCTGCCAATCTGTTGTGTTTCTTCTTCTCCTTCCCACTTGCTCCATGCAATAAAGCTTGAGCTGAAATTGATGGTGTCGTTGCCTGTCTAGAACAGAGAGAAAACGTTTGAAAAGAGCTAACATCACCAAGGTGTGTACCTAAGCTTCCTCACATATACCTTATAGCTGGTCAGCTGTTCTTTTATAGCTGTAATCCAATGCAATCTTTTAGTTAACTTGTCCAAGTTCTCCGTATGAACAATGGATACATATTTGTATAAACCTTCAGGTGGGCAGTCCAAAGTGCTTAAACCAAGAGCCTGCGTCTCAAGATTAGTTTCACAAGTAGTCTTGCTCTGTAAATTGATTTTATGCATCTGCATGCTGGCCTGGAAGTCTGAAGGCAGCTGGTAGGAAATGTTACGTATCAGGTATTTCTGTGCACACATGTGACTCAGTGCTTCTCAGAATTATTCAGTACTCTGTTATCTTCTGAGATGCAGGCTATTATTTAGTAGTCTAAAGGTTAGATAGGAGATTTGGGGTCTTGGTTCTTCTCAGCTTGGATCCATAGCTGTGTCACCCTGAATGAATGACCTAGCCACGAGACTGCCAGCAGCTGTCAGCGGGGCCCCTCAGCATCCCGCCCAGGGAATCTGTGTTACTCTGCAGCAGCAAGTGCAAGAACCTCTCGGTGGAACAAGGGTGAGCTGGAGTGCAGCACAAGTCTGGTGAGACCAGCCAGCTGGGAAGGGGCAGCCTGACAGTTCCAGCACTAGTGCTTGGGCTGCTGGAATCACATAGAAAACCACCGAACTAACCTTCTTTCAACCAAGTGCCCTAAATTCTTACAGTGCTTTTGGACCAAGGTTCATCTTGCTGGCCTTGTTTCTGGACCCTTGTGTTTTGCAGTCCCAGCATCAGCAAGAGCCATGGCAGCAGTTCTCACACAGAATAGGCATTTGCCTGGAAGTTAAGGCTGTCTTGAACTGGGAGCTCTGGTTCACAACCTACGAGGCTGTGTAAGTGCTTTTACCATTAGGACATGACCTCAATTCAGTATAGTCACATTATGATAGTGTATTGTTTGTCCATATACCTCAGATATGTCTAAACATTCTTCAGGGACCTACAGATGAAATCTGGCCTCCCAATAGTTAAAAAAAGGACTAGGAAGTGCTGAGTCCTTGGAATGCATCACAATGTACATCCATTCTCTGTCAGAGAATCAAAACCAAGTCAGAGTGATATAGAGTGATATAAACAATTTCCATGATGGTTCTTCAGAGCTGCTTCAAAACCACTTGCCAAGCTTGAAGATACATGCAGGGTTTTGGATATTCTCAGAGCGGTTTAGAGGGACTTTACAAAATACCCTTTTGTCTCTTTCTCTTGCCATATTCCAGAAGTAACAGGTAGCCTCCAGAGAAGCCCAAACAGTTGTGCTCAAAACATTAGACCAAATCTTTCTTAATAAAATTCAGGAATGTGTACTACAGATGTCTCAGGGTACATTAGCAGTATATGGTCAGTAATGATGTCCTTTTGTAGCCCAGAGAATTGTTATGATAGACCATAGGAAATGAAACAGCCTACTCTGAAGCACTAAGGGAGAGCTGTTTTCTGTTTCTGTTGTCCTAATAAATGACGGGCTGCAGCAGATTTCCCAGTTTCATCAGAACTTTCTATAGGCTTATCTTTCTACAGCGTTAGACCACCCTCCTTTAACCATACAATTCATTTAAATTACGTAGTCTGGAGGTCAGTCTGCAGAGGAGGATCTACAGAGGAAGCATTAGGAAAACTAGCTGGCTAAATGTTAAGGTTAGGGGATGTGACTAATCCTCTATTCTTTTCTTCCTGAATTTAACCCTTTCAGTAGCATCATTATAATAAGGGGCACTTATGGTTTGCCTTGCACTCCTGTTATTCATGCTAAGTAGGAGCCACTCTTTTTACAGGTCTTGCAACTTCCCAGTCAGCAGGTCTGTATTTATGGATGCTATTCTGAGATACCTAATTTCCTGTGCGCTCTGTGAAGCCATGGTGCCTAATACAGGGTTTTGGATTCCACCCCAGTGACCAGGTGCCTCCAAGTTACTTGTATAAGCACCTGACACTTTTTCTTATGTCTAGCCATTAAAACTGAGAGTTAATCACTGTTGAACCTCAAGGTATTATATCCAGTGACAGGAGGTAGCTGGATGTTAGGAAACAATAGGGTGAAGAAGTCCCTGATCAGAGACAAATTGGACAAATTTTACATGAGAAAGCAAAAAAGCTGTAAGTGGATTTATTTTACTTTAAAATATTCAGGATTGTAAAAATCAGAGTAGTATAGGTCAGACCCATGCAAATGTGTAAGTCAGCCTTCATTTAAATATATTGTTAAAGAGATTTAATAGGAGTAACAGGTAATGAAAGCTTGAATTTAAAAGCAACTCCTTTTGAATTAAAGGTATTTCACCGAATGTTGAAACTTTGCATAGAAATCTGGCCTGAAGATACGAAGTACAGGTTTGGGTTAACACCACATGAAACATCTGAAATTAATCACTATTAATAATAAGGATTCTTGTAGATAATAAAAGAACTATTGTTTGTATCACGGGAAAGTCAGTCAGGCTCCTGAAATGTTTATGACTGTCAGACTTAATCATTCCTGGATTCACTGAGAATGTGATAAATCTGATAAAATGTGATTTAGTCTCATGAAATTCATTCAGGCCAGGTTGCTGGTACTGAAAATCAAAAGTAATTGATCTGTAGCCATCTGTGGCAAACAGAACTCTTTACAGTAAAGGTCAAGTATCATTTGCTCTGAAAACTGTCCTACCAAGTGAAACAACTCTTGCTGTTGATACTCAGTAGCTGTATAAAATGGGGGAAAAAAATTAATCATGCTGTGGTTATCAAGAAGCAGCAGCACAAACAAAAGCATCTTAAAAAATGTAGCTTAACTCAAAACTTGGAGGGAGTGAGGTCCGTTATTTGGTCTTCCTGCTACCATCCCTGCTACTTCTGTTGCCTTTATAAGGTGAATCCCAGTGTACTGCATTTTTGATTGCTATTTTATTATATGCATCCCATTTTCAGGATATTTTTTCCTTGCTGTTTATCTCTCAGCTAAATTTGGAAAGCTGTCTGCAGGCTGGTGTTCTGTTGAATGAGCTGGCTGCCTGAATAGATAACGTGACGTGATTTTGCACCAGTTAGGGACTGTAAAGTAAGAGTACTGTTCTCTGGCTTGCCAAGGGCCCCTTTACATATATTAAATCTTGTCTTCTCATATCATGTGGAAAGGCAAAACTAAATCAATAATCCCTTTTCTGATTAATTCTTAGATTTAGCAGATAAGTCATTTGGAGGAAGGGAGAAAGGGGAAGTGCCTCACGCTCTAAAATAACAAATTCAGGACATTGTTAGAAAGTAAGGCTAGAAAGGGACCACTAAGATCAGCTACACAGATCTGCCCATAGGACTCCTCCTAGGTACTGCCATACGTTGTGTCTGAAGTGGCTGAAACCTCTTCATTTTAAGACTCAGGCTGAATGTATCAAATTTTGTGGAAAGTTATTTTGGGTTTTAATTTCTAAACAGAGAAGTGTTGCAACTTAATTCTAGTCTCATATGTATACATTAAAGTGCCAGAGACAAGAAAAAGCAAATGCAATCTTACATCTAAAATCTTCAGATTTTGCACTTTTCTTTTGCACAACTAAAATTAAAAAAGTGCTTAGCTAAATTTCATATGCATTTTTAAAGATGTCCAAGCTTGAGTTCAGAAAGACATATTATTTCACAAGCTTTTGGTACAAAGCTGCTTCTGCGGAAAAAAGAAAACCAAACGCAGTGTAGAGAAGAGATGATGAACAGGAAGAAATGATAGAGAAGACAGAAGCAGGGCAGAGCTCTGAGGCACTTCAGCTGTGAGGATCTTGCCTGTGATACAAAAGGGAATCTGAAATATCTTCGCCTGCCTCTCTGGCTAAATTTAAAGAGCTATGCTTTTGAAGACCTTGCCTGGCTCTAAAGGAGGTGCTTTTGGGAATCCTCTAATCTGTTCCTTTTTGCTTATACATTAAGCACCTTGTGAGAACACCCCCATTTCTAGTCATCCCATTTTGAGTAATACATAAAATACTGCTTTCCCAGTATCTCATTTTAGAGACCATTCCCATATTTCCTTATTAAGTGAAGGATCTACCATATAAAAGTCACAGTTTTATATAACGTTGTTGCAACTCTATAGTACAATAGGGACAAAATGAAAACACATAACTTTTTAAAGGCATCAGTTATGAGTGCCGCTGGCAGATACCCAAAAATTCTGTAAAGAAAACTGCCACATGCTGCCAGCAGCTCATAACAAGCGCACTCAAATCTTTGCATAATATTTCCACTTTGAATGTGCTGCTTTTAACATCTGGAAGTAGTGCTGAAATGACTTTTCCCTGAATTATTGCTGGAGAATATATAGAAATTTCCTCGGCCATGTTTGCTTTTCACAGACTTTTAATAAATGAGTTTATTAACAGGAATCTTCAGTGATAGGAGGAATTTTATTAGCTATGCAAAGTGAATTTTGTAATCATAATTGCAAATGATGGCATCAGAAATTGATTTACATTATGTACAGGAGATGTAAATGTGTCCATTTAAAGCAAGGGATGTCAGATGAGACTACTCATTCATTTTCAGAGAAAGTGACAACCCAGAGTTGTTCATAAAAATAATTAGAACCCCACCCAATATTAGATAAATACTGAAAAAACTTCTTTTCACAGACTTCGAAAACAGCAATAGAGATACAGTAGGTGAATAGTTGTTCATTGTGTATTAGTCACCCTGCTGCAGTAATTATTATTGCTAATAATAGCTGTCTCAGAAGGTTTGGACCCTGAACTTGGATTAACTTTTCCATCTGCTCATCAAATGAAAGTCCTTAATTAGGCAAAGACTTGGAAAAAGTCATTAGGAACTGTTGTCCAAACATAGGTAGGACTTTGTGGAGACACGACCCATATCTTTTTACTATCTCTTCCAGATCAAGGGCCGCCCCAAAGTCACAGGAGATGTCTTATCATTTTCTCTGTATGGTAGTTGTAGGATTTCCTTTGTTGTCTCTGGCTTTTGTCCCAAGCAGCTGTTCACAATATCTCACAGGATAAAATTGCTACTAGTAGTATCAGACTGGAAAGGATCCAGTTCTGCATCACACTGTCTTGGGATACCTTCTAAACAAACATCATGGTTAGGAGCGGTGTATCTTTATTGCATCATATACAAAACAGCATCCCAAGTAATGTTTAAGGATTAAAAACTTCCTGTGCATCACGGCATACAGCAATCCACACATCCCCCACCAGCCCTGGAGGAATAGATCTATCCAATTACTTTATCCTTGTAAAAGGCACTTCCAGTTTGATGAGGAAGGAAAGCAAGACGTATGAGTGAAGGAGAATGGTTCATGGAACTTTTACTTTAAGTGGTAGAAAAATAACTTATTTGTTTGGTTGTTTCCCAATCCTCCAGAAAACAATATATAGAGTTAGAACCTTAATTTTAAACATGGGCCTGCATTTGATTTGAAGAGTATACTTTGCTAATAAAAAAATGTTTTTGTATTTTGTGGTCCAGCTTCAGGCTATTCCATATTTCTGCAATTAAAAAAATGTTTGGTTTCCATTGTTCATCAAAAATATGGGAAAAAAAATTGTTTGTGCTACCTTCTCATCACTTCCTACTCCCTCTTCTTGCTCCCTGTTTAATTGGTTCCCTCTGCTCCTCCCCAGCTGCTTAGAGATTGTTCCGTCCCTGTGGCTTTGCTGTCTGTGGCTTCATACTCCTGATTTGCTCTCTGCAGTTGTCTCTTCTGCTGCTCCGCTTCGCACATGAGCCGCAGCAAACTGTCATTGACAAATCTCAGGGAACATTGGAGGCTGAGATTTTCGGTTTTTCCCCTTGCTGTGCCTACATGTGGAAAAGCAAGAAAACAAGGATGGGGGAGCGTATCATGTTGACGTTTATTCTATTTCCCCCTCTATCCTGTCTAAATGATGATACATATTGTGCTTATATATGCCTAAAGCATAGCAAAATTAGGATACAGACAGTAGCAGTGTATTGAAACTAAATAAATGAGACAAGAGCTTCTCTCAAAACCTTGTCACTGATTTCCTTTAGAAGATTGCCATAAATCCCTATTTGCTTCATAAAAACAACTTCTGCTGCATATCTGCAGCAAAGTTGCAGAGAGACTGTCTTAACACATTGCCAGAGGGTTTTTCTGGCTGAGCCAAACATGTTCATAGAAGAAAATGTAAATTATAGTCATATTGGGAGCTTTTGTGATCCATGCTAAAAGAAATTACATTTAAAATGTAGCATTTGTGTTAGACAAAGCTATTTCCACTATTGATATTTTTATTAATAGTATATTTCAAGAGAAATGAAATTAACTTAATTTCATAAAATATGTTTGCTTAAATTTATTGAGAGGAAATAAAGTCCTGTGTGCTTGTGTAAAGCTTTCTTCTTTCTAGTATATTTAATTTAAAATTGAAAAAATACTCAAAACCTGTGTATAAAATAACATTCCTGCTTCAAGTTTTTGCTTATCAATAAACATATTTCTCAGACATCAGCCATGCTCATTGCACATAGTATAATAATCTTAGGGGAAAATCTGTTTACCAGTACACTAGGAAAATTTAACTATATAAACTGTCATAGACTAAGGCAGGAAGTGACAGCTAATTATTATTTCTGTGATTAATCTTTGCAATTCAGTAGCACAAAACATCTCACTTCCAGTGTGGTCCTATATACATATGTAACATGAAGACATGGGATTAAACCTTAAGCCTGAGTCTCTCAACCTTGGACTGGAACTTTAAATTATTTTCAAGAAGATTTAATAACTTATCCATTGATTAATTCCCATTTAATTGCTTACATCTACTGTGAATCAAAATGAATTGAAGTTACAATCTCAGCAAGCATTTTGATGCTGATTGTCCAGAGATGAGTTGGACTCAGCTCTGATGTGAATGGGGGAAATAAGCGTAAGCCTCATGGTGGGGACAGCCCTTCAGTATGAGGTTTCAGCTCAACATGAATTCCTCTCCTAATTCCTATAACATGCTTTCACTGAGCTGGCAGCACTCATGTTCACAAAACGGTTGTATGATTTCTCTGTATCTTAGTAAATGTGGAACCCAGGCTGAAGCAGCTGGAGAGACCTGCAGGGTCTGTGCAGCATCAGGGAGTTGATGGGGGTGTCAGGGAGATAAAGTCCCATTTCTCTCCCCCAGTACTTCTGCACACTGTAGCTACAATGTTGGAAAGTCTCCCGCCAGTTGAGCTCTCTAGGGACTGGAATTGAGAGCTACAGGAAACCAGCCACCTGCAGCATTAATTATTTAGACATTTACAGCTACTCGGAAAACTTCCTTAGCTTCCTGGCCCTCATCAATGCTGTAATTTCAAATAATTATTGGGTCATTCTGTTCACTGAACCAGCCAGCTTGGAACTAAGGAAGACTTTAAGATAGCTGAAATTTGAGACACTGCAGCTCATTAGTCATCCTGAACATTATTGATCAGAAAAGGATGTTGTAGTAAGCTTCCCTGATAACTGATTTCTTTCAAAAAGAAAGGCTGAGCCACCTAAGCACAATTCCCTCAGCAGCAGGAGGGAGACTGAAACTGCAAATAGCACCCTGTGGCATCAGAGGCAGTTGAAAGCTCTCAGCAACTGGCAGATGCTTGGGGCAAAACTGCTTTCCTGAGGGCATGGAGGTACTGGTTGCACTCCATGGTCAAATGGGCATTTGTAAAGCTGGAGACAGGTGATAATCCCTTCACATGCTTGCATCTTTTGGATACTTTCTTTTGAGGGAGAGGGGATGGGTAGTGAAAAATAGTATGCGCGATGGATAGAGCATCCTGGAGCAGTTTTCTGTGAAAGGAACTTAATCCTTATTTATCCTTAGGCTGGGTCCACTGATACAAGGATCAGATTGAGTGTTTTCTGTGACCTGATGCAAGTTACAGCCATCACAATAAAAAGGAAGTAGGGAGATGCTTTCCTCTGTTTTATTTTTGCTCTTGATTACTTAGCTTATTGATACAAGCTTTATTTTTTATGAGTATGAGGTGACCAAAGAAGATGCTACAAGTCTGGTTAAAGGGAACTCTGTTTGCCCAGCCTGTGCCTGGGGAGAGAGAGGGTGCAACCCTGCTTGTTCCAGCAGGCTGTACACATTCCTACTGCTCTTGGCACTGGAGATGCTGTGAAGAGAAGTACGGCCAGTCGTCAGCAGCATCAGAAGTGGATGACGTTGGTCTTTGGACTTTCTTTGGACTCCCAATCTCTGTCCTTGCAGCTGCTCTTAAGCCCTAAGAGAAGGAGATAGTCCTGTGCTGAACCCTTCCTGCCAGCCCAAGGGGAGGAGTTGGGTGCCTTGTGTTAGTAAGGAAAGAGGGTAACATAGGGAAAGGTGGAGGAGGGAGGAGAGTGTTTTTTAAATGGCATGAGAGCTCCTGAAAGTGCACTTGTCTCCCAGTCTCCCTAGCTTCCCTGCTACCCATTTAGCATACTTCTACTTCCCACTCTTGTAGCAATATTTTACCCATGAGGCTGAGAAGTCTTGAAGTATCTTTTAATTCTGCCCAGTATCTACTTCCAATATCATGCAATATTACTTGCTGTTTAACCTGTTTTTTCAGAGTTCTTTAACAAAAAGGTAGACTTTCTTACAGGATCTCTATTACCAATTACAGTTCAAGTTTATTTGTTGCTAAAAGAATTTTTCATATAGCTAAGGGCAGTTCAGGTCACAAGAGGAAGATTTTTTTTTTTCAAGGAAAACAAATGTCAACATTGGTTGGACTTGATGATCTTAAAGGTCCTTCCCAACCTAAATGATTCTATGATTCTATGGTTCTGTGGTCTGCAAATGTTGTTAAGTTAATGAAAATGGGCTAAAGTCAATAAATATAATATGACATATCCCTCATTGGACCAGAGGTTCAGGTTTCAGAAACGTTGGCGCAATTCCCACTGAAGCCTTTTTCATCAAAAGCAGAACTTTACCTGTCTGTTAATATTTTACTTTGCTATGTGTGTTTTTGTTATTTATCTATCCCTATGAGTAACTCACAATTTTATTGGATTTGTGCTAACCTCATTCCCACAAGATTCAGATGTGTAATCGTCTTGCATTTCCCAAGTGAGGAAACAAAATGAAGAGACATCAAAAACCTGGTTTTGACAATTCTGCTTACCCTGTAGAGTTCCTGACTCTGGGAATAACCCTATTGCTACCAGTGAAGCTTTTTCATGAAGCAAATCACAGCTGTCACAGGCTTGAAGGGCATGTCTAAGTCTTTCTGGAACCCATCTGAGCCAGCTCCTTAGTGATGGGTTCAAAACCAGCAATAGGAAATGAACTCCAGGCTCCTGAAACCCAGCCTGATACTTTGAAACCAAGCAACCTGTTTCCATCACACAGTTCTGTAGGCAACCCGTGTCGCCTGTGAAAGGTGTAGGGAGAAACTCCCCAGGACACAGGAGAGCTATGGAGCTGTGTCTCCTGGCCTCCAGCCCGTGGCTGCTCCCCTGCCTCACCCTGGCAGGCAGCCACAGCTCCACACACCCAGCACCCCGGCCCCGCGCCCCGACACCCGCTGCCGCTGCTGCGGGACCTGCGAGGCGCTCCCTCTGCTTCCCATAGTTTTGCCATGGTGGGCATTGTCTTGGGAAATGAGGGGCAAGACACCTTTTATGTGACCTCAGCTGGATTGACAGGAGGTCACTGGCCAGAGACTACAGTGCTTTAAATCCTGTTTTCACAAGCAAATTAATCTCCTTGAAGTGTTTTTCTTCGTTGTTTACTAGTCAAAATGTATTATTATGCAGGCTTAAGTCTCTTATCATTGAAAATACTCGCACAGGTAAAACAGAGTTGAACCTCTCATAGTTTCTTGGCATTTTACCTTGTTAGCCACATTAAAGTAGGATTTTTTAAGAACGAGCACCATCTTGTGGAAGTATGTGTTCTAAGTGTGCTCGACAGCAAAGTCCTAATGAAAGCCGTGCAGTTAAACTTCGGCATTGCAAGTTTCAGCATCAGTAGTCTTTATAGTTACTGGTTTAGAGCTGAGAATTAAGGATATAAGAAAAAATAAAAGAGGAAGATGAGATAACATATTTCTTTTATATTATTATAAGGATTCATGAAGACTAACTTGGAAGCATAAAAATAATTCCAGAGCTTATTGAAGTAGATAAACTTTAAGATTAAATAAGGAGATCCTTCTATACATACTCTAGGATGACAAAGTGACAAAACTAGATTTGAGGCTAATTCCTGAGAACATGAACTTTTTAGTTCAGGTTTATGATTCCTGCACAGAAACTATTTTAGGCTGCATGTTTAGGCTATACACTTTCATATAATTGTTTGCTACAGCAAGGCAATGGCCATAAAAGGGAAGCCTAGTACTGTCCTTTGCAGTAGAGCCAGCTATTAGAGCCTGGGTTTAAGTCTATAGTGCATTCATTGTAATGAATGTCACTTTTGTACTAGATGTTATTATGCTGTAGGTGAAGTGCAGTCTTTTTAGGCCTTCTGTTACATTTGATACTTCTCTGCACCTCTCTATACTGTTTGCCTGGTTTCATGCTTTGTCTTCTGGAGACATTAAGTATAAAAATGTCAAATAGAGCTGCTTCCTTAAATGGAAATGAGATGATATATTGACTCTATTTATATAAGCTAATCAGTTTACTCAAGCTATCACTTATTTACATAAAATCAAAATAAATCAGTGCTCAAAATTTGCATTTTCACTGCACTTTATTTTCCTATGTATGTGGCACTCTCAGATCCTGCAGTGTAGTTGCTATGGCTCTTAACACAGAGCCACGTTAACATGGCTGTTAACATAGAGTAGCTGTTGAAATCAGGCCTGGTATTGCGTGCCCATAGTCACGTCTGCACAATTGTCCTTAGCAAGAATACCGTCATCCAGGAGGCAAGTGCATCACACTGACATTGATCATTTGGTATGTCAGAAATAAAGCCTTTGTATAGAAGCATAAAAGTATCTTGCTTCAAAACTAAATACAGGATTTCTTTTGCCTTCACTTAACAGCAGAAGAGATTCTACTATGACAAATATTCTGTTGCACTGATATTATTTTAACATTTTATATATATGCATACATAAATATATATAATACAGATGTATATTTTAGATATATACATATATATGTGCAGAATAATTCCTAAAAGTTGTTTCAGTGAATAAGTGATTTAAATTTTTTGTCTATTTCCAGCATATAACAACCTTGCAATAACTGTTTTGTTGGTGGAAATGCAGTTCAAAATGTATAATGTACATGTAAAATGTATAACTTAATGACTTCCAAAAGTACTTAAAAGTCCCTTTTGTATTACCAGAGTGGACTTCATAACCATGAAAATAATTTTCATATTTCCATTAGATGTCCTAGCCATCCTATAAAGCCATTGATACTTTTTTACAGATACATTGTTACTGTTATTTCATATCAAATGGTGTATGTTTAAAGCAAACACTAAATCAGACTGAAACACGCATTTTGATCTGTGAATAGCTGTTTAAGCAGAAAATTTCCTGAAAATTTCCATTTAAGCTTTTGAAGGAGTCAGATTATTTCTGATGGCTTCCTGAAAAAATTCTTGAAACCATAGTTTTCTTTTTAGGAAACAGCTTGTTCTTGCTATTGTTGAAGGGTAGGCTAACATCACCGACCACAGTGATACCTTTGTTCCTGTCCTGGTAAGTGTATTTTGTCTGTGCTCTGGTAATGGCCATGAGCGTGTATTTAGGCTAAAAGCATATATTAAAGCCTTAAAGTTTGATGTGTCTACCTCCAGTGAACACAGATCAAAATGAGCACAGGATATATATTACACTCTCGTCTGAGAGATCAACAAGTGAGACTTTTTTACCAAGTATGATAGAAAAACACAGGTGCTGCCAAGTAGAGGAGACTGGAGATCTAACAGTCTGGTATGCCCTTTAACCATGCTTAGGGATACATTCTTCCACAGAAAATGCAAGAAATTTTGAAGGATGTTTTGACTACCCATTTACAACAGAAACTGTATTTTTGTTGCTGGGTTGGTTTTTTGGGTTTGGATTTTTTTTTTTTTTTTTGAGAAGTACTGTTTTGTTTTAAAACTTTGAATTAAAGATAGAAATCAGCATCTTGCACTTGGGTAAGCTAGGATTTTTTCCAGACTTTTTGAAATTTATTTTATCTTGCAATTCTAAATGCTCTGTGCATGTAGATAAATAATCATTCTTTAACTTGAAGCCTCCTAAGTGCTGGAAATGGAAACTCACAGAAGTAGGCTGTACGTATTCTAAATTCTCTGACTTCGAATGATCTTCTAATGGATTTGATATTTTTTACCTTCACCTCTTTAGTTGCTGCTGCTTTGCATTTTTGGGGAGGATGTGTTATCTTTTACTTTGCTCAAAAAACTATTAGAATATGTTCAGAAACAGATGCCTGCAGCAGCTTCAGATATTGTCGCCTCTCTACTTGGTGGGATGCCTTTCGCTTGGTCTGGGACACCTCATGTTTTGACAGAGACGAAGATTTACTCTCACCTCAGCCACTGCAAATCACAGTCCAGTGCAGCGGTGCATATAATTTTTATTAGTAGTTTGAGCTACTGTTGCAGCCTACAAAGTGTAATGTGTGTGAGTGAATCTCCGTTTGTGAAAAAGGCAGATAACTATAAATGGGTATATATACTACTTTCTATAGTTTAAGAAAATCATTGCTTTACCATGTCTGTTCGTGTTTAAGATGTGTGAAAAGTGTCTTCGTGTTAGGAACAGCTTATCCTCTTTTGGTTGTGTATGTGACGGGTGCCTCGTGAAATCACACATCTAAATACATCTGCCTGGAATCTAACAGCCACAGCTCTACTGGAGACGGAAGGAAGGCAGTGTAATTTTATCTTTGTTTTTTCTGAGGGCTTTTTCTCTCATGCCTCATTATTTCTTATTTAGAAGACTGCTTGAAGGTTTGTTCTGTTGTGTTCTCTCATTTTCTTTTATATATTCTGCAGTTGCTGCATAATATTGAGATTTCAATGTGCACAGCAAATATATTAAAACGAAATCAGGGAAAAACCCTTCTTGTTCTCCTCCTTCCCCAAATATAAGAAATTCTAGTTTCTGTAATGATCCTGGCTTTGTAGAATCATTCAAACTTGTAAAAGACTGTGGGATGTGTATTCCTACCGGGAGTAGTTGTTAACTTCCATTTGATTAATATGTATCAAAGTAATTTCAAGAATCCAGCCCTGTGTTATGTAATTTGTCAGGATTCATACCCATCCAAAGAGGTCATTAAAACAATTACATGCAAGCTGACAGAAAAGCTATGTTTAAACATTCTACATGAAGCACTTATTTTTACATATGCTCATAAGGAAATGTTTTTGTCAAAAGCTGGGTAAAACTTCCTGGCATGAGGTGAACATTAAGGTGTTGTCTGTTACTTGGTGAACCAAATAATGCAATCATCAACTACTTAAATTTAAGTCATAGTTTTTGTGTGGCCACCAAACCACAATTTCCCTACTATACTGTGTGTTATCTTTGATAAATTTCCATAGATTTGTCCAGCCCTGGCAAGCACGGTCCATGGTGCTGCTGCCTGCTGCTGCTTGTTAGAACCCTGAGTCAATAAGCCTCAGTTTGCCTGAGTTCGCTTTTGTATAGAGCAATCTTTGCCCATTTTTTTAAAAATCACAGTTAGTTCTGAGATCCATTGGCTTTCCAGTGGTGCCCACAAGTCCTTTTCTTTGATTCCACTTCTGCAGGCAGTCTGTGTTTGCAGTTGGGCGTCTGAGATCTTTAAGAACATGTGTAGAACACAACACATCTATACACATTTTATGCATAAGTTGATTACCTCTGGCTCCAACACAAGTCTAGAGAACCTCTGCACCTGACACAAATTTCCCCATTTCAGAGATCCTATTGCTTCAGGTTTTTTACCATTCTTGAATGGGGATTTTTTGGTTTCTTTTTGGTTGCTGGAGGTTTGCTCAGTTCTGTTTGGCCTTGTTGGGTGCTGTGGCAGATCCCCCGCCTGTGCTGAGCTGGCGGTGCTCCGTGTTATCCCATGACTCAGAGAAGAGGTGACTCCCACCAGCATTTGCTTTCCTTGTCATGTGCTGTCCTTGTATTTTGCCACCCACTTGCAGAGGAAAAAACTCATTCTCCCAGATTGCCAGTCCATCGTTTTGCTTAAGGTAACTGTAGGGACATACCATGAATCAAGATGGCTGGCAACAAATGGCAGAGTCTGCATATTTTGATACTGTATGATTGAATAACTCCACACTAATAAATTCAGCAAGAAATGTTAGCACTGACTGTTTCCTGCAAAGAGTTAGAAAGTTTTGAAACATACTCCTCCTGCAGGGACAGTTCTGAGAAAATTTTGGCCTCATTGCTTATAGCACAGCTGTTAGATATGTCATATATAAATAACGTGGTATTACTTCTAGAGAACAGATGTAATTATGTACTGTTTATCTTGCATGAAACAGAAGCACATAGAGTCCTGTACAATTTTTTTCACAAAGGGTACAAATCCTTGTCCCACTCAGTAAGCTTTAAAACTCATTCCACTAAGACTATAATTTATGTCTGCTATTTAAATGAGTTCAGTAGTCTAACAACAAATTGGGAAAAATTTTGTGAGAAGTACTCGGTATTCCCAGCCATCAGTGGTTTCGAAGGCTCATCTTAAACCTTCACCTAAAATACGTACTACAGACTACTGCTGAGCAAAGTTGCTTATGTCCATATACGTTTGCAAGACTGGAACTCAAGAGAATTATCATGGGTTAATGTCTGGCCTTTTTGCCAAACTTTAAAATATCCAGAAATTAAGAAAACAATAATCCAAAATTATGTTCCATATTTTTCCAGATGGAATATTTTATGTACGTATTAAAAATAATTTACAATTCAACTTACTGCCTTTTCTCTTGAATGAGGCAACAAGCCTATTTAATTTTGAAAATGGCCATAAGAACACTTCAAAGAACCCCTGATTTACTTCCTCTGTAGTTGCCTTCTGCTTCCATTAGAACTGTTTATCACTAATTTTAAACAATACATAACACAAAGGGTTTCTGAAATTATTATAACTGTGTGTATTAGCTATGGAAGGACTATAAATTTGAATTAACTAAATGTTGGCATGTCTTTTTGACAAAAAGAAATCGAGATACAGCTTGCAGAAAAGTTTGATTTTGTACGTAGTTTGTACTTATCGCCTCTCCATTAAAACAATAATGAAACAGTAACGGACCAGTGAGCGAGTTGAAACTTTAATAGTTAATATAAAGTTGCCATTAAAACTTTAATAGTTAAAATAAGGCTGCCATGCTGACACCAGTGAGTCGCGGACACACATTCCTAACTTTTTTGTCCTTCTCGTTCATCTCCACCAGCAATTACGGACTGAGCAATCTGCGTTATGAAACAAGCGCCCATCTCTATCTAAGCTGTTCATAGAATCCTTTTCCAAGAAGCACGCGCTTTGCAGGGGAATGACGGCTGGCGGAAAAGGCCCAGCATACGTCATTCTTTCCACCGTTATCCTTGCTCCGATGAAAGACTTTACATCTCCCCAGAATTACTGTCTCTCTCCATCCCTTGCAAACCCCTTTTCATTTACNCGCCGTGAGGGAGAGGCCTGACGGCAGGTGGCGGTCGGGAGAAGGGGATCGGGCGGGGGCTCGGCTCTCGCCGTTTGTTTTGCTGGTGTTCGGGGGTGTCACACAAACCGAGAACACGGGCACGCAGGAGAGGGTTTCGGCTGCTTTCAGAAAATCAGCATTTCGGCTTCTCGGACCTGAAAATGAATAGGTTGTTCTCATGCTTCAGTATAGTATCTTTAACTACAAATAATGCCTTTTAATGCCTTTATATCTTATAGTTTATCAACGGTTGCTTCAGGTTTAAATCCTGCATAAGATGTTATGTTTTGCCAGGAGGCTGTCTGTTTTCCTCATGTCATTTAGCAAATAACTCTTGCTAGGAATAAAATGAATCGTGCACATAAATCCTCACTTCCATGACCATTAAAATGAAAATTAGCCTCTAGAGCATCATTGTCAACCTGGCTATTCTTGCCCTGAAGATTTAGTGCCTAAGTCCATATTAAATTTGTGACATATATCACTGCATATCTGAGAAATAGCCTGATTCACATGTATTGTAATGCTGAATGTTTGTAGGTGTCTATTAACTGCGTCCTGCTTGATGGAGATTAGAAAGTGGGCCCTTACGTTTTAAATAGGATATGCACACATATATATATATATATATATCACAAATACAGGCTGGATGGAGGATGGATTGATAGCAGCCCTGAGAAGGAGGACTTGGGGGTGTTGGTTGATGAGAAGCTCAACATGACCCAGCAACGTGTGCTTGCAGCCCAGCGTATCCTGGACTTCATTAAAAGCAGCGTGGCCAGCAGGTTGAGGGAGGTGATTCTGCCACTCTACTCCGCTCTGGTGAGACTCCACCTGGAGCGCTGCGTCCAGCTCTGGTGTCCCCAACATAAGAAGGACATGGACCTCTTGGTCATGGACCAAGAGTCATGGACCATGGATCAGAGGGCTGGAGCATCTCTCCTATGAAGGCAGGCTGAGAGTGTTGGGGTTGTTCAGCCCGGATAAGAGAAGGCTCCAGGCAGACCTTATAGCAGCCTTCCAGTACCTGAACAGGGCCTACAAGAAAGCTGGAGAGGGACTTTTTACAAGGGCATGTAGTGATAGGCCAAGGGGCAATGGCTTTAAAGTAAAAGAGGGTAGATTCATATTAGATCTAAGGAAGGCATTTTTTACAGTGAGGGTGGTGGTGCACTGGAATGGGTTGCCCAGAGGAGTTGTGGATGCCCCATCCCTGGAAGTTTTCAAGGCCAAGTTGGATGGGGCTTTGAGCAACCTGATCTAGTGGAAGGTGTCCCTGCCCATGGCAGGGGGTTGGAACTAGATGATCTTTAAGGTCCCTTCAAACCCAAACCATTCTATGATTCTATGATTCTATATTCTTAAAGAAAAGCCTGCTTAGTGACTGAGGAGCCACCTTCTAATCTCAGATACATAGCATGCTCTGCCTATTTACTACATATGGAAAACCCTGATACTAAGCAGAGAGTGTGGCATTAAAGCTGTGCATTCTGCAATAAATAACCTGTATGATGACAAATATGTTAAAATAATTTCTTGAACCATAGAGTGGTTTTTTCTTCTTTTTAAGTATATCAGCAGCTTCCCTATGCATTTTTCTAAAACCTCTACTTAAAAGCCAGTATGCAACTTTGATGTGACCTTTGGTAGGATGATTCACAGATTATTTTTGCACGAATAGTTTGATACCCACATTTGTTCTCTTTGTACCTGCAATTGCAAGTAATATGGGGATAATTAGTTTTGGTTTAGAAGCAACCACAATGCAGTGGGAATGCTGCATCTTTGACATAAGGTGAATTCCTTTAAAGTATCTTCATTTTTACTTGTTTTTGGCTTTGCTTTCATTTCTTTCTGAAGAAACATCCTCATGTTTCTGAAGACATTCTCAACAGTGCATAATCATCTTAGAAGGCTGATTTCTAAAATGCCTCAGGTGATAGAAACCCAGTTGAAGACATAGGGGACAGAGTAATATTTAAATATTTGTAAGAGTGTGATACAAATTTTATATCAGCACAGAAGCCAAAACCTAAAGTTTTCTTTTACAATTATGTCATCTTTCAGCAACAAGAAGCCAGAAAGTGTTCTGGCTTTTGGATGGAATCTTGGGAGGGGCTGCTGTTCACCCCACACAGTGCTGTTGTACTTGTGCTGCTCACAGACACCTCCCTCTGCCAATTGAATAGCATAGAAAAAGACTGGCTCTGCTACCACTTATTTTTTCATTAGCTAAAGCAGAAAAAGATACAGCTTCTTAGCATTCATTGTGCTAGAGAATTCATTTGAACACCTACATGTACATTAAGATGCTTGTATGCTGAATTGCAGGGAAAACCCAATGCAAGACGGATAAGTCCTCACTTGGATGGTAGATGAAATCTTTTTTTTTTTTTTTGTGGTAATTGTGTAACTGGTGTACTGTTAGTCCCTCATTCTTTTGTTTATCTAGCCTAGTTTCATGGAAGAACCTCCTCATCTTCCAATCTAAGCCTTTTTTTCCACCTATGTCATCTTTGCAATATGTACGCAGCAACATTCTGTGTCAGCAGAAGCACTGTTCTGTGAGGCAGCCTTTCCTTTGTAACAATTTTGAAACCTACTCATACAGTATAACATTTGTTTTAACTAGCTTAGTAGTGTATTATAAGTCATTATGGGATGCATTTGGTAGCTGCATTGTTCATAGTGTGTGTGTTTGTTGCAGGATTTAGGTCAGTGGTGTTTTATGTATCAGCTGAAGGAAGGGAGTAAAAGTACTTTCTTTTCTCTGTGTGTGCTTCCCAGGCTGATGCATCACAGTCTGCAGAGCAGAAGGGGCTGCACAGAGTTGTATCTTTTTGGACTTTTCTTTGGATAGTAACATGTCTGAATAGCCATAGACACAACTCCTGTGTTCTGCCATCTTCAGTAGAAAACATCAGATGAGGTCTGAGCCAATTAGATCTTAGTGAAAGCAACATTTTGTTAATCATTTCTATAAAATCTAGCTCACCAAATTCCTGAAGAAGCCAATAAACAAAAGAAAGAAACCCCAGGTTTACCAATGCCTAAACCAGAAGACTTTCATTGTATAACCTACCAAATCCGTCGTACAAAAACATTAATGTTGAAAATAACTTTCCTGATGGAAAAGGTCCAGCATAGTTTTGACAGTAGCATTTTTAAAGATGTTATAGTTAATCACTCTGTTCTTAAATGAATGAATGAGCAGAAACATTCAGTGCTCTGGATTTAACCACTTGATCCTAGCTCAAAGTTAGGCCCTAAACCCCTGACCAATCACAAAGTAAATTATATGCATATATATTACAGTTTAAGAGTTGATTTAGGAAACACTGAAAACTGTTAATTCATGAACATCCTGTCAAAAGTTATTTAACATTATAACTGATGCAGAACTTCTGTACTTCTAGATTTTTAGGGCAATATTATTCACTACTGGAAGCTATTTCTTTTAATGAAGAACTGATTACAAAATACGAACTTGTCAGTGAATACTTTTCATTTAGCACAGCTCAGCTGCCGGAGAAATATCTATGTCTTCTCAACTATCATAGATACGGAGCACCCATCATTTCTGTGGAGGGTGGTAGGATATGAGCACGTATTGTAAAGGGCCTGTGGTTAGCAACACCTTCTGGCAATCATTAACTGAAACAAAAGGGTGGGGAGAAAGAGGTTTCAATTAAAAATTGCTTCTCCAGAGTCAGCCGCTTGTAGCTGCATATTGGTGAAGGGTGACATCATTTGTGAAACAAGCAGACTGAAAAAAAAAGTTAAAGAAACCTCCACTTTTACAAGCAGAGGTTCCTACAGTTTTATGCAGTACTTGCTTCTGCAAGATTCAATATGATCTGTACTCTAGTGATTAAATCAGGAACACTTAGTGAAAGAGTATGTTGTCTTTTGGACTCTGCTGTGCCACTGATTAAAGCTATTAAGATGCTGGAGTGTGGCAAGAGAGCAGAAAAAGAAAAAGCCTGCCTTCCGGCTAAAGCAGTTGAATGCTTCTCTAAAGCATGCCATGCTGCCTTTGATACAGACTGCTTGTGTTATTTTGGTCAAATCACATAAACATAAATCTTAACAGACAATCAAGAGCTGGTCTTGACACATTGTCTCCGTTCTTAACTCTTGACACTATCTAAGGTTTGCAGGTCTCAAGCACTCCCCGTAGGAATGGCAAAATTTCTTTGGTCATGTACTATTGAGCTATCTGACAGAAGATGTGTAATATACTTCATGTTGAATGTAAAATTAACTGATGCTTTTGGCTGCAATTTGCCAATGTCACTCAGTCTGAATTATTGATATATACTGGAAAGTAAAAAACAACCTCATCTCAAGTTGCACAAAAGAAATGAGACTTAGGATGTAATGGCAATATAGAGAAATACAGATTTTTCTGGGTGGATGTTAGCAAGACTAAAAGTTAATTGTAAGGCCAGGTCTTAAGCAATTGGATATCTTCTTATTCAGAGAGCAACATCAGAATGTTGAAAATATTTTTAAAACCCTGTCAGGAGAAAATAAAACATATCAGACCATGAAGAGTTTCGTCGTTCAGAGTAGTTCATTATGCTAAATTTTAGGAAATTTGAAAGAAGTCTGGAAATATATTCAGTTTAGAAACTTTTCATGAAGATCCGTCCTGCCAAATCAAGAAAACAAGCCAATCTAAAAGTACTATGCAACTACTGCTTTCTTATTTCCATAAGATAAGAAACACCTCCATACCAGATGGATTTGATGCTTAGAATAGAATACATAAAATGATAAAAATTATTGGAAGAAAAACATGGACAGGCTGGATCAATGGGCTGAGGCCAGTAGTATAAGGTTCAACAAGGCTCAGAACCAGGTCCTGCACTTCGGTCACAACAACCCCATGCAACGCTACAGGCTTGGGGAAGAGTGGCTGGAGAGCTGCCCGGCGGAGAAGGACCTGGGGGTGCTGGTTGACAGCCGGCTGAACGTGAGCCGGCAGTGTGCCCAGGTGGCCAAGAAGGCCAACGGCATCCTGGCTTGTATCAGGAATAGTGTGGCCAGCAGGAGCAGGGCAGTGATCGTGCCCCTGTGCTTGGCACTAGTGAGGCCGCACCTCAATTACTGTGTTCAGTTTTAGGCCCCTCAGTACAAGGACACTGAGGTGCTGGAGTGTGTCCAGAGAAGGGCAGCGAAGTTGATGAAGGGTCTGGAGCACAAGTCTTATGAGGAGTGGCTGAGGGAACTGGGGTTGTTTAGCCTGGAAAAAAGAAGGCTGAGGGGAGACCTTACTGCTCTCTACAACTACCTGAAAGGAGGCTGTAGCCAGGTGGGTGTTGCTCTCTTCTCCCAAGAAGCAAGTGATAGGACGCAAGGAAATGGCCTGAAGTTGCGCCAGGGGCGGTTTAGACTGGATATTAGGAAAAACTTCTTCACCAAAAGGGTTGTCAAGCATTGGACCAGGCTGCCCAGGAAAGTGGTTGAGTCGCCATCCCTGAAGGTATTTAAAAGACATATAGACATGGTGCTTAAGGACATGGTTTAGTGGTGGTCTTGGCAATGTTAGGTTTACGGCTGGATTTGGTCTTAAGGGTCATTTACGGCTGGATTCGATCTTAAGGGTCTTTTCCAATCTAAATGATTCTATGATTCTATATGGAATCTTTCATGGAAGAGGATAGGAAAACCTGGAATTCAAATGTTACATTGTGGCTCATATGTACGTTTGTTTCCTTATGCAAGCATCTCCCAAGGATTGAGATAGGCTTTTGCTTCTGCAGGGCTATTTCTACAGTCTAGGATGTTGTAAAAAGTGATATTTTTTGACCCAAACACATTCTGAAAGACTTAGTGTTATCAAAGGATGCCTTGAATAGAAACATCTTTCACCTTCTTAGCCTGAGAAAAGATGTGAAACATTTTGATCTCATCTAGTAATTTGGCTCCTGTATTTCAAGAAAATTCAAGGTCAAATGTTTTAAAACTGAGCCCAACACCTTAAAAATAAAACAAAACACCACCACCAGCAGCCCAACA
Organism: Sula dactylatra; assembly: GCA_013389905.1. Lineage (NCBI taxonomy): Eukaryota > Metazoa > Chordata > Aves > Suliformes > Sulidae > Sula > Sula dactylatra. Next base: position 3,631 of record WEKW01010912.1, on the reverse strand, counting down.
AATCTGCTACGTTGCTCTTTCGCTTGGCTATTACATGATCAAAATGTTGTCTTCCACGGACACATTTTTCAGCCATTTCTTTAGTACCTTATGCAACTATCATGGAATAGTTTTTAACTTTTTTTTTCCCTTTTTCATTTTTAGCATGTTCTTCTCATCTTTAAACAGCTTTATGTCATCCTCTTTTATTATTGCTAAGACTTACACTTTCCTAGGAATGTCTACTTATGACATGATCCCTCTTGGCTAGGCCATGCACATTGTCATATAAATTACGTGTAATTTGCATTACAGAAATTGAACATTCTCCAAGATCAGTTATTTTCCACACTGAACTACTGTCCTATTCTAGGACTGAAAGTTGCGTATAACTTGAAGATACTTTAAAGATATATACTTCCTTTGGCCAATTCTATTTCTGTATCATTAACTGTATTCACCTGAGTTCTGACATCTGATGACAAGACACGTGTAAACCTTGTGTAATATTTTGTTTGTATCTTTTTACACTTGGCTTTTTTTGTGGGTTCTTTGCAAACAGGATTTCCCTTTGACAGGAGAAGATCTTCTATTATCTTCTTAATTTGTATCCTTTCCTGCTTTATCTTCTCATTTTTGAAGATTAGTGGGATATATTAATTTCTAAGTATTTGCTTGAAATATGAGATATTTTCTATGTTCTTCCATATAACTTGCATTGTATTCTTTTGGTTTGTTTTTTTCTCCTGCCTGGCGGGTTTTGTCCCTTTGCATTTTTTGTATTTCTGTTGTTTTTCCCATGCGGTTTTTAACTGTGCTGTACAGATTATGTGCTTTGTGCTTTAGTTTGAGACCTCTGTGTGTGTTTCTCCTCATTTGCTGTTTGTGGTAAACTCATGCCTGAATCCTGAGTCACCTTTCACATGCTGTTTCATTATTAACTGTGGAGAGTCTTCCAAATATTCTACATGGATAAGCATATCAAAAATTGTAAAGTTTTGACAACTTACCTCTCCTCATTTTCTCAGGCTTCATTTCAGACTACGTGCATTCTGTATCCAGGAGATATGATTGCAATATGTCTAGATAATATAACTTGTGCCAAGTTTGTTCTAGATGACTTACATATAAAGAGCCTTGAAGACTTGGCAGTACAGATCTTCTATAGACAATACAGGCAGAGCACATGCTGTTTTATATCAACAGCTAGGGACAACAATGAAATTAATTAAGGGTCTCCATTATCTATGTGGTACCAATCTGCATTGTCCCCCCAACTACAATATTGTATTCGTCAATCAAAAATGCAACTATTACACTGCATTCAGTAGGTTTTATCTTGATTGAAGTTTTAGAAATAGTTGATTAATATTGATTGTTCATATTCTATCTTTAAATATTACCCTAAACACCACATTATTTTCAATAGCAAGACTGGAAATGCATGAAATCTTTTTTTATATACCATAACTTTAAACCTTCTGGAAAGGCCTTGTATGTTTATATGCTAGTAAATCAAACAGTACTGGGAAATGTTCCTGGATGGTCAAACACAATCATCTGTAGTAGTATCTGTTGGCCCATCCCCTTGGCACAGTTTTCATTCACACTAATTTGCACTTTTTCCAGGCAATTTCTAAGTACAGTGTGGGAATAGAACTGTTGCAGGGACCATTCCCAATAAGCAGTTTTCATGCAGCGTCTTTGGACACTTCAGTGTTGACTAGCATATTTGTGTACTCTTCTGTGCCAGTTGGCCACAATGATTGGGAACTTTCCCAAGCAGACTTAGTTTACTCCTATGAATATAGCTTTCCTTTCCCCTCTAATGGTGTCACAGCCTCCATGCCAGCTCCGCTACCTCTACTGTTTTTGCTTTGACAGGTTATGCCTGCCTCTTTCTTGCCCCATTAATGTCTCCAGCAGCTCAGATAGCAGCTCTGGGGATGAGCAGTAACAGTGAAACACAGTAATGTTTGGGTTGGGATTGCTTAGGATGGTAAACTTTGTCTAAACTGAAATGTGAAACAACTGAGCTGAAAAAGTTTGTGAAAGGGTATCCATGAAACAGATTTGTGCTTGTTAAAAGTTACTGATAATGGTAAAAGCTTATTTTTAGCACTCATGAAAAGGGATGATTTTTAACCATGGAGCTTGATCAAACATGTAATTTTTAACCTAACTATAGCATTCAGTGTTCGACAAGGGGCATTTTGTTCTCCAATAGCTGTTTATCATTTTACCTTTTAGATGCATTAATTGCAAAAATGAAACTGCAGGAATTAAGAAGAATTTTTCAAGGTTCTTGTAAAGCAAATGAAGAGTTCATTGGTTAATTTAACTTAAGAACAGTTCAAAGACATATGAAGCAATAAAATATCTTGTTTAGATTGAACAGAAACTAAGTTCATCTGTACAGATATTATGAGGCAGAGTGTATGTAATGGAAAATTATGGGGAGATAATCATGAATGAGTCATTTGAAATTTTTAAAAAATAAAATCTCAAGTTTTATTTAAATAGTTGACTCATCTGTGATTTATTTTCCCAGCTGTTCTATCTTGCTTTTCTGTCAAACCATGTCCATGGTCATCTTAGTTTTTTCAGTTAAACAGAGAGTGCAAATGTAGAAAACCGTTCTGCTGTTTAATGAAATTTCTTTCTTGGTCAGTGTCCGAAAGCTCCGAGTTACAATTTGTGTTTGTGCTTGTCTAAATTGGTTCATATGCCACCTGTTTATTCTGAGGTGTAATGTTGTTCAATCTTAGCAAACCACAGTTAACTGCAATTTCAGTGCCATTTTCCATGCGCCAACTAGAAGGTTTGGAGTCTTGGTAAATGGATGGGAGTAGGAGTAAGATAAAATATTTCCTTTTGATTTCCATCTGGATGTGCAGAGAAGGAGCAAGACGTATTCTGTCATGGTAAGCTGCTATGTGGAGATGTAGAGACAGATAGTGAAAATAATTAGGACTAAGAAGGAGTTTTTAAGTGAAGAGAGGCTGTCAGGATTAGCACCGTTTTGTTAAAGGAGAAATAAACCACAACATACTTATGTAAAATGT
>WEKW01010911.1:2238-26361 GCA_013389905.1 Sula dactylatra | reverse complement strand
GAAGGAGCTACTGTGGAATTAGTGGGACGAACTCAAATGAACTAAAGTATGAGGGACATTGCTCATTGCTCTCTTTTAGAATATATGTTGTAAAAAAACCAGCTGTCTGATAATAGCACACTCCTTGTAGACTGCACATAGACTGTGACTGTTTAGCATTCTTTGGGTACAAGTGACCATAGCTAATTTAACTNGATGATTGTGAAAGTAATTTTCTAGAATTTTCATTTTACAATGTTTTATTATTAAAACAAAAAATATTACTTCCTATTTTAGGAAGTAGGTAGAAAAAACACAAATATAAGTCACAGTTTTTGAGAAAAACGAGCCTGTTCCTTCAAAGCTGTAAGTTCTTTCTGCATTGGACAGTGATACTCAGTTTTATATCATGTAAAAACCTAACCTAGGACATTTTACATACTGAATAAATTCAGAAAACAGTTATAATTTAATTATATGTTATAACAATCTATTCTTGAGAATATTTTTTTCTGGCTCAGCTTCATAAGCATTTGTCTCTATAAATAGCACTGCAGTCAGTGCAGCAGAAACATTTTGGAAAGCTGAATTTTGGGAGATTGAACTTACTCAAAAATTCAAGCTCATTAGAAAGCTAGACATGTCACTTCAGTAACATGTAATAAACAACAAGCATTCTTAGCAACTAATTGTAAGTTTAAATTTATTTATACAAGGTAATTGTTAAAGGATCACAAATAATGAACAAATTAATGAAATTTATAGCCTGTTTGCAAATAACTTGTTGACAGAAAGCACTGTACTTGTCAGCTGAAATTATTCATTGCCAATTCTTTCAGTGACTGAATTCAAAGTTAGATTCCTTAGTGATGGTTTTTGGATAAACTCTCCTACTGCAGCAGGTTTACAGACACTCCTGCCATTAATGTAAATAATTGATGTAATAAATTGCTTGCTAACATTGCTCTTTGCACCTTTGGCTAAATGCATCCAATCGGTGCAATGCAAACACGGTTGCTTTTGACCCATGCAAGAAAACAATTCCCTCTAACCTTCCCCACAGTACTGGTACAGTCTAGCTGAGGAGGATGACAGAAGTGAAAGCTGGAGATAAAAGCAGCCCATTGAGAAACCTCTTCCCTCAAACAGAAAGACAGGGGTGAACTGCCAGATACTTTCATAGATATATTCACGCTCATGAAATATGAGGTCATGCCCACGGACTCTGACCTCTCAGAGTCACAAGTTAGACACTATGGTCATACATTTCTTTCACTGGGTTTTAGGCCAAGATTTTAAAACATAGCATCCCCTAAAAGCCTTTGTTTTATTCTCCTTGGTAAGAGTTGTGACTTTCATTCAGGAGCATGGAGGTGATGTCAAGATGTCAACATGTCAATTGGTATTTATTACTTCTGAAAATCAGGGCATTTTCAAGGCATGTGCTCAGGCTCTAGCTCTTTAGCCTTATGTTGTCCTTTGGTACCTTTGAAATCCAACAAGTCTCCTTCTGATCTGGTGCTGCTATCTTTCGTTGACTAATATTCTCTGTTTTAAAGCATCTTCAACTCTTTTGTACTATTTTCTTTGTCCCATGCTTTCCACAGGCATTACAGATTGCCTGATGAATTCTGTTTGGTTATGTAGTCAGGTGAATATGGAGAGAAACTGTGGTACAATTCTCTCCAAAATGTTTTGTAATTACCAATAAATTTTGTTCATTTCCTGACTGTAAGTTGCTGCAACCCCTAGACAAGTGCAGTGTTGAACTCCAGGAAACAGCAGTGCAAGCGAAAGGCCATTTACACAGAATTTATATTTGCAATGTACTAAGAAGACTTCAAATCTTTCCTTTTTCTACATGCTTTTCTTGCACCTCTTTGCACTGACAGTGGTTTACTTCATCTTAATTTTGGGAAAGTTGTGGTGTGTTTGCAGAGGTATTGGTACAAAAATGCAAACGGAGAAGCTGGGATTTGGTTGCATAAAAGCATTGAATAGTTTTTGGTGAGCATAAAACTTTTCAAGACCTCCTGAAGTGAAGAAATTAAAGCAGTCTGTGAATAATGAATAATTGGCTGCATCCTAATTTAATTGTACATTTTGAAACTGCCTAATTTATTTGTCAAAAGATGTAAAATCTACTAAATCATTTTTCCCAACAGAGGAGTTCTCAGATATGTTTTTCTTCTTTTGATGGGATAGAAGGGATTGTTGATATGTTTCCTCCAACAGAGACCCTGTTTTTCTAGCTGTCTGAGTAGGCTTTCAAGGAAAGTCTGTTTCATACTGTGGTAACTGGAAGTGATTTTCTGATCCTGTCTGCCTGAAAACAGAACACACAAGGTCTACACTTGCTGATCTCTCCTTCTCCTAGAAACACAAAATGGAAGATGGAAGAAGTAACAGAGGAAAAGAACGGACAGTTTTGGTAGCCCTGGGACAGATAACACCTCAGTAGAAATGGGGTATTTGAGAGGTATGTGGCACATTACTGCTACCACATCCAGCTAGCAGGGGAGCATGAACCCAGTTTCCCCATAGGGATGAGAGGACGGAGGATGCAGAGTGCAAGCTACGGTAGTGCTTCCCTGCCCTTCCTTTCCCCACGACACCTGGGCATAGCCAGCCCCTTTTCACATTCTCTTTCACAGTCTGCATTTTCCTGCACAAGGGCAGCAAAAAGGATGAATTGACTTAGTAAGTTATTTTGATCTCTTCTCATGTGATAAAAAGAAAGCTGTAAAAATCAGTACATACTAGTTCCAACCTGAAGGCATGTAATAGCATCTAATATAGTAATTTGATTAATGTTCTATGTTCTTTCTTTATGTTCCTCTAATGCACCCTGCTGAGCTTTCGTAAGTGTTCACAATATACACAGGAAATTAAGTGACAAGGAATATGCTGTGAACTGTTCATACCAAGCAAGCCAGAATGAAATACAGTATTTGTTGGTAGAATAATAAGCATCCACATGTGACTGCTGCATGCTGGCTAACAATTTAACAACCGCTTGAGAAAGGAGATTAACTATATTATGTGCCTCTGTTGGCTGTAACTGCTGACTCATTACATAGCAAAATAGGTGCCACCTCAGCCAGGCTGAGACCTTTAAAAATCAATATAACTCTTTAAATGCAACTTAGAAACTTCTGGACAACAAACTCAATAACAGCATTGTTGTATGCTATTTAAGTGATAATCCAGAGCTAAAACTTTTAAAAGAAGTCCTGTCTGCAAAAGTAAAAGGCATGATACAGGTCTCATTATTGGAAAGCAAAGGTCTTTCCTTTCTCATCAAACTCAGATGGATAAAAATCAATCTTCAGTAGAACTGCTACAGGGGAACTGAGGGACAGTTGTGAGGATCTAATATAGCCTCTGAACTGAGGTAAGGAAAGAAGATGTACTCTTCCATCAAAAGGTAGATAAAATCTTTTCAGCTGCTTATTTCAACCTACCATTATTACCACGTTGTTGTCTGGGTTCAGTCTAAGCCAACCAGCAGTAACCTAGGTACAGTCTTGATCTGATGCTTTGTTGTACGTGCAATTTCATGAACTGGGTCAGAGAGGATAAAAATGTAGAACTGGATTTCATCAGCTAGTTAAAGATGTGGGTTTGTTCAGAATTCAGTTCCTTTGATGAAATAATATGTTCTTTGAAAGAGAATAATGGCTGTTATGAAAACACATGTGGTTAACTCCATCTATTTCAGCCCAGGACAAGATGCAACAGTAATGTTTCATGGTATCTCATGAGTAATGGGATGTTCCCTTCTATCACTCTCAGATATCCTTGACTCACCTTGGCTCTTCAGATATCCCTGACCCTGTAATTTGGTGTCCGATGTGAATATGTGAGAGATATTGCAGTAGTGGTCCAAGTAATACTTCTCTTTTGGCAATGGAGAAAAATTGGGTTACACACTGATTCTTCTTTGTCTGGATTTGGACATTGCCTCTAAGCAGAATTGTGTTTTATTTTTGGATTTTTAGCATGCTAATAGCATAGGTCTCTAGGGAGCACTTGTTTAAAAACCCTATTGAAGTGTTTCAGGTATGAAAATCATAAAAGAATTCTGGTTTCAACATTTTTATTGAAGATCTGCAGACCATGTATTTCTTTCTTGTTAGTGTCATAACGCCCACATATCTTTTCTGAGTGCTCTTAGATGACCAGCAGCTTCTGCTGTTTCAGCAAGAAGTCGTTTACTCATCTCACGAGCATCACAGATTCTCAGTCTATTTGTTTATCAATGTTTTTTTCAGTGTCTCTCCATCCCTTTGGCAGTCTGAATGTTTGTTTGGAATTAATATTAGGAAGTCATTCTGCCTTATTCCAGTTCTAGGATATAAAATTGCTCTGGTCAAGAACGCTCCAAGACTGGGAGCTGCTTGACTGGGAGCTGAATTCAGACAGTGGTGTTCACCAAAGCACAGTGACGCACTGAAGTTGCCTTGCTAAGCTCCTTTAGTCTTACAGTTTAGAGAAATTGTTAAATAAATATAAGAATTGTCATGGAATAAAAGATGCTATCAGTGACGAAATCTAGAAGGCTTTTTTCAATGCAGCTCCAGCAAACTGATAATTCAAGCTTCTCATTGTTAGCAAAACAATAGGAAGTCTATAAGCTGTATATTTGCCAGCAGGGGCCACTTCTGAAAAGGCTCTTTGCTCTTCTCCCTTCATCTGCTGCATTTGCATGAGTGAGAGAGTTATGTCAACAGTTAAAAATAATCTTATTATATGGGTTTACATAAGCAAATATGGAAAAGACTAAGAAAAATTGTTCACTTCCATTGGTGACCTACTGAAGAAAAGCAAAGATATGAAAAGCTAATATCTGAGAATAATAAAACAAATAAAGAAAATAGGCCTAGAAGGAAGTGCACAGAATCTGGAAAGGCATTTCATACAGGACTCTAGCATAGGGGCAGTTTACGTTATCCCACTCTTGTGTTAAATGCATACACTTGTAGAGCGTTTCTCTTCAGGCATCTGTGAGAGAAACATCACCAACTAATCTCAAAAGGAACAGACATAATGAAGATTATTGGACTTGAATTCCAAAAAGCACCAGCGCAGAGTTTAATCACTTCTGTATTTCTGAAAAACAGGAGGACACTTAATTGCTTTGGAGCCAGATCTTAATTCAACAATATGCCTTTAGTCAGAGCAAAATTTGCCCTGATGTCTGTGGGGTTGCACACGTGTGCGGCAGGATCAGGGGGAGGTTAATAGAGTGGGGTAGCAAACATTGCCAAGCCCAATGCTGTTGAACAAGGTGCTCCCTGCCTGCTCAGCTGACTAAACCACCAGAAAATGAACTCAACAAAAGAAGTTCTTTGTTGACTTAGTGAGCTACTGATGGCAGCAGGGCTAGAGCAAGGGATGGGACAAGGTGCTGGGAGAGCTGAGTTGGTGCATTTTGGGGCTGTCGGGCTGTTAAAACAACACAGGGCCTGAGGTACCAAACCACAAGATCTGCCCCAGACAGTTAATTGCCACACTGTGTTCTTAGATTACTTTGTAATCACTTGTGAAGTGTTTTTTTCCTGATTTCACAGTAAAAGAGATAAGTTACTATTTTCCCAGTTATGAGTCATTGTTGTTCTCTTCTGGTTTTCCCTATTTGCATTTTACAGTTTTTACTCTGATTACAATTTGAAACCTTGAAGAACTGCTTTAAGCAGTGTCTGTTTTACTCAGGTTGTGGTATTTCAGAGCACTGCACACACTCAGATATCCTCTACAGAATTTAGTGAATGTCTTGCATGGTTTTCTTTGCCTAAAAACTGGATAGAATCAGTACTCTCTTTCTTTGCCTTCCGCTCCCTCGAAACTCTAGCAGATGATGGTTAAATTATTACAAACCTTTCAGTGTAGTAGCCCTAGGCACAGGATAGAAAATGAAAAGGCCAAGAAAGTATCTGTGAACTGATTATCTTTAAATTTTCAACCAAGAGCTGCAGTGAATTTTTCAAACTATTTTTAATATTGTAGAGTTTTTGTCATATTTTTGTCATTCTGATATTGTAAAGTTGATGTATTTTATTGGCCTGAGACAACAATAAATAATACAAATCAGTTTTATTTAATGATTTCTGGTTTCAGTGGTAAGGAAGCTTTGCCAATTTTAAATTATGTCTTGGAGTAAATTTAAAATTAATGAAATTTAAAGCTGTGATTTGTTTAAGGATCCAGAACATTCACTCTTTCATCTATTCATCAAGCTCTTTAATTACCTAGTACGCATGAAACCTGTATTATGTCTTATTATTGAGAGATTAATTTTATGAAAACCTCCGAGTGATACATCATTAGAATGATTCTTGGATAATGGATAGTCTACCCTTTTCTACTAATCCCACCACAGAAGAAGAGAGGGAACTTGACAACTCTTCTGCAGTGTTTTATTCCTACTGTCCCCCTGCAGTATTATCAGCTGCTAGCAGATAGTTTGTCTCTCCTACTCTTTTAATTTCTAATCCTCACTTGTGTATAGCTGTCCGTCATGTTCACCCTGAGCTACGCATACGTGTGAGTGCCATTTGAAAAGGATCCTTATTGTTATTCTGTTACAGCAGTGTACAGAGGCTCTGCTGTGTGAGACATTGCAAACAGGGAGTAAAGGAGTGTGCCTGCCTCTGAGGTTGAAATACTCAGATGGTCCGAGTCCCTTGTCCCATAGGGAAATGAGAGATGGAGAGACTGCTTGGCAGATCTAAGATAGACCAGGAAGTCTACAGTAGGTCAGAGAACTTCGATTTAGATGTTCTGAGTCTTGGCCCAGTGCCTCAGCCATGGCAGTATCTTTTCCCCTGTCCAGTTTGGAGTGTGTGCTCTGTCCACACTTGTCCAAAACAGCTGCTTGGGGCAGCAGTTGGAGTAGTGGTGCAGAGGTGGGGAGGGGACTTGTGCCTGTGTTGGGCCACAGCGTGGTGAAAGGTGCAGCATCGCCCATGCCCAGGGCAGCAGTCTGGTTGTGCTCATCCTCCGGTCCCTCAGCCCAGCACTGCTGGCCCCCTGTGTTACGTGAGCCGTGGCAAGGACCGGATCCGGGGCTGCGGTGGATCTCAAACTTCCTGACCTGAAAAGCAGGGGCATAGCTTTAACCTTGCTCGGTTCTTTAGCCTGGCTGGGCATGCAGCTCAAGGGATGCGGTAGTATGAACAGAGAGGCAGAGAAAGATGGATTGCTGTTGAAAGAAATGATCATCAAATTGTATCCAAAAATTTGTATTCCTCAGGTATGTTTTACCTTCTCATACTGTGACCTCTCTTCTTTACTGCCAAAAAGAAATGATTTTTCCTTTTTTTTCCCCACAGTGCTTCCATGCCAGGCTAAATCTCTGTTCTCTTGAAAGCTAATATATCCACTTTCCATATTAATATTTGTGAGAATAATATTAGAAATGTTTTATTTCATTATCTCACAGCTGAGGACTATAGTCACACTGTGTTATAAAGCAGCTAATTACAGTTAGTGACTTACAGCGTGCCATGCCTGCAGTGCAGTTTGTCAGAGTTTCTGAGAATTTCTAAAAAGAAAATAGTTTGCAGAGTACCTTGTTGAATCTAGTCTGAGAAATGTTGCATATCCAGCATCTTCGCAGTGCTATACATCTAATCAAAACTTTTTCACCTCTAAGGGCATTTCCATTTCATGGAAAACTTGATAAATTCAGATTATTTGACATACACACTTTTCCACTGTCCTTGCTTGTTAAATCAGAGATATTTAGGATGCTGCAGGATAACAGAGTATTTGTATGCAGTGATCCCTCCTGCTATTCCTCTGCTGGGTTTGCAATCATCACGACCTTGTAGTAATCAGTTGTGGAGTTGTGAAGCTGTAATTAAAACTTCAGATAAGGAACAATGAATAAAAGGAACCCCTCTTTCCCCTTCTCAGCCTTCATTAATGTAAATGTCATTAATGGGGGAAATGCCAAATTCATAAGCATACGTGCAACCTTTTAACTGTAATGTTTTCCAAAACTTAGTCTCTCCTTAGGAGGAACTTGTAACTTCTTTTGGGTTTTTAGAAAGGTCTCTGTGGTCAATATAACATTGCATGGAGCACACTTTCTATTTCAGAGAAAAATCTATAAGTTTAGGAAGAAAAAAGCACAGGTGGATGAATTTGGTCGCAGTGACTGGATTAACTAACACTGCAGAGGTCTGGAGTCCGCTTATATGGAAGAACTTGGAGTGTTTTAGCATTTTGATAAAAATCTCTCTGGCCGCTTTAACAGAATACATGTTAAAAGCAGCTCAAAGGTATTTAACTGCCATTCAGGAAGTCCTGCTGGTAGCCTCATGAGTCCAATAGCTAACTCTCTAATGCACTAGGTCAGAAAAGTTTCTCGTGGAGTTTAGAAACTCCACTCTGTGTCCTTCCTCTGGTGCAAGGAATTACTGATCCCATCGTTGCTTTGATGCCTGGTGATTATGGATCAAGTAAATTGTTCTGTGTATGGACACACTAACATACATGATTAGACTCTGTCTCTGGTTATCACAGAATTTCTTATAATAAAGTATGTTGCGTCACTATGTTTTCCTGATTAAGGTATATTTTCGTGATGGAACTAGAGTAATGTTCCCTGTGTTTCTCATCTGATTACTGTCACTATAATTCTGTAGTCTAGAGGATCCAACAGAGAGTGGGAGGCTTCTGTGGCCAGTTCAGCTGTCTCTACCCTCCAGCAGTTTGCTATTCTAATGGTCTAGGGAAGTGCAGGGTGCAGAAGAGGGAAGCGATTCCCCTTTGGTCACATGGCAGGTTAGTGGTACAGGTTTGAACTAAATCCACATGTTTCAAGTCCCCATCTATTACCTTGCTCACTAGAGACTGCTGCCTTCACTGGTGTTCATAAATTGAATTTCTGTGTCAGAATTGTCTCTTCTTTACCATGAATGGAGGCACTCTTTAAGGTATCACAAAACAAACACTTCTTGTAAATAGTTAATATCAATATATATGTTTCCTGTACACACACATAAATATATATAGATATCTCAAGGCCTTTTAAATAATACATACTTTAATTTTCACTCAAAAAGACATCTTTTAGCAGTAATAGGAGAAACACTTTTTTTTGTCCCAATGATTACAGAAGGTGGGTGAGCCTGGAGTAATTCTATTTTACTGAATCTTTTCAGTATCTGACAGCATTGGAGATGCCTGATTTAATCATTCAGAATTAGCTCCTGCAGAAAATGTTTGTGTTATGCATGTTTGAAAAATACCAGAGCCAGAATTATCTTTAATAAAGCTATACTTTGTGCTAGATATAACATGTGAGTTTAGAAGATGTGTCCAACTACCTAGACATCATGGGAAGCAGCAGGATTCATGAATACTGGGTTCTGTATTCTAGCACATTGCATTTTATTAAACAAAACTGTACTTTCTGTGTACACAGAAATGCCTCCTAGGAGATGCTCTAGAGCAAATCTGTAATTCAAAGTGGCTGTTTTATGTTATTCTCTTTCAGCTATTTTCTCCTTATAAATTGTCAGCAACCAATATATACTTTTTTTTCTCTGAATCATGTCAACTAACAAATCTTAATCTGTACCTGCAATTTAAAGGTAGAAGAAATCAATTACAAGTGCTTGGTTTACCTAAATTGAATTGCACTGGCTCTTTTGATTGAACTTAAAAGTCATGTGGTTGGTGTTCCATAGCTTGGTGACTATAAAACTTCTATTTGATTTCCATCATTATTATCTGGTTTTTCTGAATTATGAACTCATTTTTTGCAAGTGCTCCAGTATTTACTCAAAATTTGCAGTTTCATGAGAGATTTAGTTGGCAGACTTGTTTCTTAGAGCATTCATGAGATGTAAATGCAAGAGAGGGGAGCACAGACTACCTAAATGCAATTGTAGCTTCAGAGAAATATTGCCAGACTCTCTTCCCCCTTTTGCTTCCATAATTTGCCATTTTAGACTAAGAGCACTGAAAGGCAGGAACCTGAGCTAAAGTATATTGCTGTCTTCACCTCACATATTACGTATCTGAAGTCATCATCTCTTGTGTTACTGTCCTGAGTAGAGATAATTGACTGATGTTACAATATGTTGGCTCAGCTGTGCCTGTACTTGCTTGCAATGTTTTTATAGTTCACAGGTTGCAAAACTCAAACTCTCTTTGTTGACTTACCTGCAGAGAACCATTCCTGTGTTTGGTTTCTTTAATGAACTGAGGATTTGTGACACTTGCTGGATACCAGCAGAGTGGGCTATTTTGAAAACTCACATCCTTCTTCTTCAGATGAACTGCTCTGGCTGCATGCATGCATTTCGCCATGCTGTGAGGGTATAGCACTATTTGTTTAAGTTCATATTCACTGTGATGTATAAAAATTAATTGAGACAGATGTAGAAGTTACCTTTATGCAGATGAACAGAACTAGAAGGGAAAGAGTTGCATTATAGGGAAGGGTTTGCTGCATTCTGTAAGACAGGTTTTTTTTTCAGTGCCCAGAATACATTTAAGTCTGAGGGAAGATGGTCTAATACAATTTAACATTAAAGGATTTGCAGAGATAGTGTGGCAAAAATACTATAAAGGTACAATTGTAAAGATAGATGGTACAGTGCTAAATATCCAAAATGCAACTTTATGTTTTTGTTATGACAAACTGATTTGTAACCAGTTCTTATTTAAATCAGCCTGCCAGTCATAATTAGTCCAGATTTTAAATGTCTTGCTTAGTGCTGTAGAGCAAAAACAGTCTTAATATTAAAATATTAATAAAAGTTACATAGGAAAACAGATCATAGTCACACACATTACTAATCTCTCTGCCCTAGGAATGATTCTCTTTTTCAGAGAGGTGTACTATACCACCTGGGGTATAATACAGTTTGGCCTTGTACTGGAGGAGCAGAGACCTGAAGCTCAGCTCTCTCTGTGGACACATCTGTGATGTTTCTTCTGCACCTACAGTTGTTCTGCGAAAGGAGGCTGGGCCACCTTCCTGCAGCATACAAAGAACGCTTATTTGGCCTGAAAATTGTTATGCGCTGAGTGTAAAAATACACATGATCTTTTTGGTTGCCTTGCTTTGTAATCGTTATTGGGTACATTTGTTATTTTAGTGACACAGCGTCTAATTTGACTCTGTTATCTCTGTACTTAGAATTCTGATATTTGCGGATGATTCAAGGGATATTGCAGATTTCTTTCACTGCTACTGCAGGAAGGAAGTTTCATGATGAGCTATATTATGTATGGCTTGCTAGATAGTAGTAAACATTCTTCTTCGTTGCTGTGCTTTGGGATTATCAAAGGGTGTTGTGTTGCTAGTCAGAATTTTTCTGGATTAATGAAACAGATCGCAGATCACTGCATAGCAACGTGCCTGAAGTCTGTGAAATGTTTTCTGAATAAGGATTGGATCAGGTCCACTGAGAATATAAAGTGCTGGAAAGAACATGGTGTTATTTTACAGACCCTGCATTTGGCTGTTTTCTTGCAGCAGCCTTATAGCCTCACTAATTAGAAACTTGAGGTTTCTTTAGTTTGCTCTGTCTCTTTCTTTCTAACAATACACCGTTAACGTCCAAATCCTCGTCTTTACTCAAGCACTTCTGACTGTCATTGACTTCAGGGTCAACTTTCTTTGAATATGCACTGGTTCAGGTGGAATTAGGAAAACTTAACAAAGTTTCAGAGCTTCCTGTAGCAACTTACGGTCTGTACATGTCCATGCTGAGATTATACATCAGGATTTGGGGAGTTCAACAACAGAATTTAAGGTAGAGACTGTCTAGTGTTGAGCCTAGGACTACTACCCTTCTATGGAATTTAAGTGTCAGAAGCCAAGGAAACTTTTTAGAGAAGTTTCAAATGTCTATCAAAAAACCAGGAGATTCTGGAACTTAATACATCATTTTATATTTGCTCACAAATTCCATAAAATGTGAGAAAAATGTGCATCTCAAGGGCAAGTATGAGCAGCTAGAGAACTAGTCTCCACCATGAGTCAGATCCCTGTCATAGGTTCTGAATTTGGATACAAAAATACCTGCTTTTTCTGGAAGTCTCTGTGCTTGTCTCTTTTCAGACAAGGGACTAGAAACATATGACTTCAACTGGGGCCAGAAGCCTGCTTTTTAGCTCTTGGAATATATAACTTTGCTGCCTATGGTAAGTATTATGAATCTGTCCATAAGATTATTTTAATGCCTGCCAAATGATCCTTGCATAAAGTTCTGTTCAGTCATATTTCTTTGGCTGGAAGCTTTACTTATTCTCTGGTTTTGGAACACAATAGTTCTTAAATCAGGTCTCAGATGAACTCACACAAAAATTGTTATAAATGCATTGATTTGGCCTTTTTTCTCATAGATTGCTAATATCTGCTTCTGTTTTAGCTCAGAATGTCTTGAATGATGACTTTTCCCAATAACTTAGAAAACCTAAGCCCTCTAGTGTACAACCCTTTAGATTTTGTATTTCTCAAATATGAAAGTTGTTGCTTCTTGTACTTGGTCCTGAGAAGGTCCAAGTCTCTTAAAAGAGTTCTTTTGTTTATAATGCATGAGTAACAAATGGTTTTTTTGATGTGAAGGTGCCTTGGAATCCTTATGTGGGGGGAAGGCACTAAAGAATTTAAGAACCATTTATGTTCCACTGTTAAAATTATGATTGAAGTTAAGTGCCTTATTCATGAAGATTTTGGACTGAATCAGATTGTGAAAGATTCTTCTACAGTCCTAACCCAAACGTGAAGTTTATCTTGTCTACCCTCGATTGTCAGCGCTACCTGGTGAAGCTGCTTTTGTAGTTGAGATGAGTATGGCTTGAAGTGTGTGATTCATGAGAATGTTGCAATTGATTAGATGCTGAAGCTGTGAATAGGTCACATAATTATATTCCAACTTACAGTATGTAAATCCAGATGGTTGTTCAAGAACCTCACACTTTTACATTAGGGTAAAGGTGAAACAACTTCATTAAAATTATTCTGCCAGTTGTATCTTCTGTTACCTTTTCCTTTTTCTTTTTTTCTGGTTGAAGCTTCTGGGCTACATAACCAGATCTGCTGTATTATCTTCCTTCAGGGATGAAAGATACTGGTATATTAAAGGAAGCCCAAGTTCTCCAAACATTTTAGGTTTGCCAATAAAGGTTAGCTGTATTTTATGTGCTGTTATAGCAAGAAACGTGAGCTGCCGTAGGGAATGTGTTTGTCTCCATGGTCCTACCTAGCACATTATCTTTAAATCTTATAAAAAGTTCATGCTCATTTCAATAAAGGCAGAATTCAAAATTGAAAAACTGTCTCTAAGATAAAAATAGGTCACATTTGAATAATTGTGCTGCTTGCCTTGTAACTAATGCTGAATTGTGATTGTACTACCATCATAGTCTTGTGGCATAAAAATTCTTTGAGGTAATAACCAATGGAATACTCTTTATTAAATTTAAACAGTAGGCTTGTTTTGGTAATTTAATTTCTTATTTTAAACAAGCTTTTTGATTTATTTCTGAATGTAGAAGAAAGAAATAGTAAAATTTATATCTGTGATATTTCAAGACATAGTTAACAAAGACTATATCAGCCTAGAACATTTTCAGAGCTTTGCAGGGAGGAAGTTAGAACTGCTGTTAATGACAGAATTGGTGCCTGGCTTTGCACTCAAAGACAAAAATGTGTAGGTGATATACTAGATAGGATTTAGTATTTTATTTCATTGGCAATTTACTACTTATGTTTTTTGGGTTGCGTTAATTTTTTTAGCGTAATGAATTTGCTGACAGCATTTGATAGGGTGTATGAAAATTCAGGGCTATATCATCAGTTGGATCTGGTCAGTTGGCATAGTTGCATTTTGTACCAGCTGAGGATCTGCCTTTCAATTTGGAACAAATGTTATACCCTCATCCTCTTTTTCCATTAGATTTGGACTCAAAATAGTAAAACTGGAATAGAGTTTCCCTCCATTTTCTATTTCTATCTTTCTTAGTTTCTAAACTTCTTGGAGGAGGGGCCATCCTTTTTCTTTCCAGAATGAACATGGCAAATCATTTATACACAAACAAACAAATAATGGTAAAGGAGTACAAGAAAAGGATTACTATCCATTATTTATGTACATAACTAAGTAGAATCCGTGGACACTTGAAAGTACAAAGACAATACTTCACTGTGGGTATATTATGTATATAAATGCTGAAGCATTTCATGGTGGCCTTTTGTGAGAAGGTGGCCTCCATTTTCACTGAAGCAATTACATTTTGTTTCACTGGGTAGCTCTCAGTTTGCAGCTGTAGCTGCACACACTGAATTTCCTAGTCAGGTTTGTCAGAAATGCAGCAATTAATGGTCACGGTTTTGTCTGGGTTTTTTTATGTCATTATCGTGCAGTACATCGAAGAACAGACTTGATACAAATAGTGCCATGCAAGCAAATAGGATGGCTTAAACCCAGTGATGTATGGAGCAAAACCATTGCCTTGGGGGCTCAGGGCATGAGGGTGTGGTCCAGCAGGAGGGGATGGAAATAACAGCATGACTTCTCAGTTGGGCACGTGGGAGGCTTTGCTGGCTTGGAAATGTGTCTTTATTTCATGAGATGGAAAAACTTAAGAATTAAACATGTTCGCTCAGTTAAGTTTTTGAACCACTGGTTGATTTACTCTTACAGGATGTTGTTTAATCCCCTGGTAATGGTTGAAGCTGCTAATGCAAACACCAAGAGAATATTTTTGTTTGTTTCATTTTTGGCATTGACATCAACAATGTTACATTTTTTTTCTACAGTTCTCATTTTCTCTTTAATCCATATTTTTATGTTGTGCCATTTTGTCCGGACTAATACTGTCATTTCATACATAAGAGAAACTGGGACAAATACAAATTAATTGAGTTGTCTTAATCAAACAAGGAGATGCTTAGAGTTAGAACATAAGGGGCTGAACTCAGAGCTCTTAATTTGGTCTGCCAAATTATGCCATCCTCCAAAGTGATAGGTTAGTATCACTAGTATGATCTATTGCTTTTTTTCACTTCACTGTTTTCTGTGAAATTTAGCAATTTGACTGCCTACAGGATAATGCGGTGTGAAGCACATGCAAAATCACTCATTTTTAGGTGTCACTCAGTTTACCTGCTTACAACGGTGCTACTGCCAACTTGGTCTCAAGGCCTTAAATTCTTGACAAAGCATGGCTCTGCTTCTGAAGGGAGACTGTGTCCAAAAGTGCACCATGGCTTTGAAAGCCAGGGACTGTATTGGTGGAGGGGAGCAGCCTAGTGTGAGGCTTAGCACAGCAGCCTGGAGAATCATAGAATCATAGGATGTCCTGAGTTGGAAGGGACCCAAGTCCAACTCCTGTCCCTGCATAGATCAACCCCAAAATGTGTCTGAGGGCGTTGTCCAAGTGCTTTTTGAATATCGTCAGCCTTGGTGCCGTGACTACCTCCCTGGGGAGCCTGTTCCAGTGCTCCACCACCCTCTGGGTGAAGAACCTCTTCCTAATATCCAACCTAAACCTCCTCTGGTACAAATGCCCAGCAAAGACCTCAGCCAGGGCCTGAAAATTAGCTAGTGTAGGTACAATCCCAGATTATTTAAGAGAAATGCCAGCTGGCCGAGCTGTTCACCTCTTTCTTTTCTAGGAGGGATCCCTCTTTCTAGAAATTTGCCCATTGCATATCTAGTATCTCTTCTCAGTTTACTTTAGGTGCTTAGAAAATAAGGAACTTACCATACTACATAGTAGATTAGGATTTTGAATCCTGTAGCTAAATATATGTGCATTGGTATATATACACATATATAAAGAAACTGTAGACAAGTTCAATGATGATTTTGACTTTCTAAATTCATTCCATTCTGCTTAGAACTATCACTTCTAAGAAAAAAGAAAATACTTGTTCTACCAGGAAAATAAATGTAGTCAATATTTGTATTGTGCAGCAGTCATCAAAATCCATTTGGTTTTGCCAGAAATATATCTCGGAATTTCATGAGATAGGTCAGAAAAATGAAATTCAGCAATGAGTTGCCCAAAGGAAGCCACAAACTACCACAGGGTTTTATGACTGTGAATCTCCTCAGTTTTGGAGCAAAGGCATAACTAAGTACATATTTAACTCTCCTTTTTTTGAATGTTTTTCATTTGTCCAAGCCAGCTATTCTAGCAACTGGCGGGGACCCTTGGTCCCGTTATGAGTATTGGCTTGTAGCACATGCTGTAATGCAAATGTCTCAGCTCATTCATATCAGACATTATCAGACCAGATATAACATAGGCTACAGTTGCCTTGTAGTATCGTAGTTTTGTGATGACCTTTGGTTTGCAAAGCATGCATAGGAAGTCCAACATTTTCCTGTTGTGTTGGACATATGTCCACAGCAGATCCTGGACGCCCAGAAAGCTTTGAACATATGCTGTGTTACATCAAGTCCTGTCTGTGATGAGTAGAGAAGGTTTGCTGCACACGCACTGGCTGGCCTTTATCACCATCAAGTGGATCTATGCATGTGCACTAAATGTTTCTGGTATTTGTAGATATTCCAGTTATTTGCCTGACCGAGCTGTGGGACATCAAGACGTTATGGACAAGTGTCCCAAATCTTCTTTTTCCATCCAGTCAGGATGTCTGGGTGAAAAGGAGTATGTTTACATGTCTGTGGCTGTTGTAGAGTTGTTTCTAGAGATAATCTATTCTAAAGTCAGAGGACAGCAATGACTGCAGCTAAACAATGCAGAAGAATACACCTGTTTTTTGGAGGGGGAGAGAGAATGGTTGGAGGAAGTAAAGCAAGCATGGAATTCTAGTGCTAGATTTTATCAATTTGTAAATTTTAATTACTTATACTTGTGCTACCTCTGAAGAGAAATGGAATCCTGGTTAATCTTTGCAAGATATGCAATAAAATTATTTATTAAAATAAGGCCCATTACTGTGATTATCAGATATATTTTTAATTAAGTCCAAAGTTGCTTCAGTAGAAATTTTACTTATATTATCTCAAAATGTTTGGGCTTGTTCATCTTTCTAAGCTTTGCTTCTCTTCTATAAAGATCATGAACTTGGCGTAATTAGAAGTAGTAGTTATAATGTCAGAGCAAATTAATTTCAGTCTACTAAACGGTCCCTTTGAGGATCACAGTCTCCACCTGTTGCTCTCATCTGTAGCTTGGAAATACCCACGCTATGATGATGAGTGAGCTCTCATTAACTACATGATGAGGGCTGCTCCGCTGGCTCAGTCACAGTGATGAACACTAATATCGGTAATAGAAACTTGTAACATCACTGAAGGAGGCAGGACACAAATTTCCTTTCCTCCATATTTCTCTCTATCTCCAAAGTTTCTTGACTTTAAAAGAGATAATTTAAGGCTCTTGAACCAGGTTTGTACGCAAGACTATTACAAGATAGTTTATGGCTGTTGTCTCTCAGGCATGCCTCTATGTAATATATCCTGTTTACAAGTGAAAAAGACTTATATTTATCTACAGTTCCAACACAGCCAGGCATAGAGTCTCAGCTTGTGTAAGCAGATCAGTTGATGTGAGTATTCATTTTTACATCAGAGTCTCTTTTAGGTCCCAACCACAAGGAAACTCTTTTTTTCCCGGAGATTTCACTCAGTGTTAGCTTTAAATGTCTCCCTTTAATTAATTTTTTTAATTGAAGGCCTTTCTTTTGAATGTTACTCACTAATTTTGTATCTAAAATGGCAGAGCAATCTTACATTCTAAAGGGAATTTGTTTGCATAAAAATAAACACAGCAACTTTTTCTAGGTGTTGAAACAAAAAAAAAGATGAGTTAATTGTAAATCGTTGCTTAAAAATGCATTTTGTTACAAAATTCTGGTCTACTCAATGTTCTTAGTAGGTTGTAATGAGCTGAATTCATTGGTTAAATTAAAATGCTTTTTCTCATTTCAGTAAATGCAGTGTGTATGCAATTGAACAAAAATAAAATTGAAATTTACATTTTCATCAAATGAATAACCACATGCTGAGTATTGCTCAACTGCAATTTATGATTATGTAAATGAAACAGGTTTTGCAACTAGGATATGTACAATAAATGGGAGGTCCATTATTATGTATCAAAAAGCCATTAACCTTGAAAATTATATACAATTGACATGAACATTTCTAAAACATGTCTAAAAGCTGTTAATGTTCTCTCTTTCCCTCCCATATGCATAGGTACTGTATATTAGGTTTAGCAAAAGATTTCAGAATGAATAATTTATGAAATGAGCTCTGCCACTTTTTTGTTTATGAACTATCTGTAACAACTTGCTGGGTTCTTTATTCATTATTTAAAATCAGTGAACACTGCTGAATAATTCCTCGTCTGCTGACAAGAATGTGAGTTACAAAAGCCGTTCATAACTAGCATTTGCTATTTTGAAAACCTGGAGAGGGAGCGGAGGCGGGGCGGTGAGTCGCGTGGCAGCTTCCCAGATTAGAATTTTCTTTGTTATGAATGCTCACCCTGATGTTGTCTGTGAATTTTTGGTATTTGATGGTTTTAGATCAGATTCTGTTTTTTCTCAGCCCCAGTGACAAAACTACCAGTACTGGGAGGGAGAACAAAATGGAGCCGTCTCTGAACATGCTATCGATATCTTTTGCTTTGGATTGGCAAGGGAAAGCAAACAGCCAATAAGCTGAAAGCTATAAGCTTTAAGATAATTTTCTACATATTTTGTGAAACATGGTCCCTTCCTTAGTACCACTGTGGATTTTTGGATTTTGGAAGGAAACCATGTCATGCTAACCGTGGGACAGTCAGAGTGAAAATATAACTGGACTGTTCCAAAGTGTAGCCACAGTCCTGATGGGTGTTTAGCAATTGCCAGTGTGCTGCAGTACTGAGGTCCCTGTCTCTACACACCAGATGCTGCATTCTTCACCTAGTATCTTTATGCTGAGGTTGCAGTAAATCTCTCTGAGGCACACAGTTCCCTGCCGTGTATTGCCAGTTAATGCCAAAACTCTGAAAAGAAAGAAACAAATACACAGCACAAAGCAGTAAAAAAAAAATATATATATATAGGCTAGTTCTCAAGAAGTATCTCAAAGCTGATCTGTTCTTTCAATGATTTTTTAATAGCTTTGTGGAAGTGTTTCAGTTATATCTCTGTGTTAGTTTATAGCTACAGAAGGGTTTGATATCCTGAATTATTTTTACCATAGGAGGTGATGTTATGATACACAATGTGTAAGATACCAAGATCTGTCCATAAGAGATTGCCTTATGTCTGTTATCTATAATATTTAATTTGCAATAATTTCTGACATTCCTTTTCCTCACATCTCCATAGCTATTGGCAGAGAATGCTTAAAATCTTTTATTGCAAATAAATCAAAACAGTACTAAATGTAGCCCTCATCACCCTAAATCAAGGACCCTCTTTGCCTGTGCTCTTCTTCCTTTGTCTCTGTAAGAAAGTGAATGTGTTTCATTGCCCAATTCTCACTTGTAGGCTGGGGTTTACATCAAAATAAATGCCAAAAAAATCACAGAATCACAGAATGGTAGGGGGTGGAAGGGACCTCTGGAGATCGTCTCGTCCAACCCCCCTGCTTGAGCAGGCGCACCTAGAGCAGGGGACACAGGACTGCGTCCAGGCAGGTTTAACGTCTCCAGGGAAGGAGACTCCACACCCTCTCNCTTCTCCAGGCTAAACAAACCCAGGTCTCTCAGCCTTTCCTCATAAGAGAGATGCTCCAGTCACCTCATCATCTTGGTAGCTCTCCGCTGGACTCTCTCCAGCAGTTCCCTGTCTTTCTTGTAGTGGGGAGCCCAGAACTGGACACAGCACTCCAGATGTGGCCTCCCTAGGGCGGAGTAGAGGGGGGGGATAACCTCCCTCCACCTGCTTGCTACATATGTTAACACAGAGCATTGCAGTGAAAGAAAATATAAGTTAAAGTAAATGGAAGTGTCATAGATGGGAAGAAGGGCAGCTGAATGTAAGGGTAGATACTGATGTTTTGAGAATTCTAAAGTAGAAAATTAAAAGTGATTCCATTGGCAAAGCCAACAAGTTATATGATATAGACTTGGAAGAAGTCTGCAGGCTCTGGGTACAAATGGATATTTAATTGTAGTTTTTCAATATTTGGTTTGACCACAGGAAATAGTCTTGTGACTTCTATTGAGTGAGTCTATAGCAGCTCGAACTCCTAAGAACTGCTTTTGATGTGTACCCTTAAATACTCCTCTATATTCAAGTAGAAAAGGAGGATCTTGTGTTACATTTGAACTTGAAAATTATGACCAGAGTACATATGTATTGGTGGCAGGTGGAGGAATATACTTAAAATGGAGTTATCCAAACTTCTCCCTAAACTGGTGGGATATGTGTTTGAACAGCACTGTACAATTTTACCTGTTATGCTTTAGACAGGAAATGCAGACGTATCCTATAC
This sequence comes from Sula dactylatra, assembly GCA_013389905.1. Taxonomy (NCBI): domain Eukaryota; kingdom Metazoa; phylum Chordata; class Aves; order Suliformes; family Sulidae; genus Sula; species Sula dactylatra. The sequence goes on along the minus strand of WEKW01010911.1, from coordinate 5,941 downwards.
AAAAGTTTTAGCAAAACTTTTACTTTTTTACTGGTAACGTGGCTAGATGTTTTTATCCTACAAGAAGAGTTAAATTACAGAACTTTGAAACCAATTTAAAGTTTGTTTTGGGTTGGTTTTTTTCCCTGATATGGCTAGCATATATGTAGCAGAGGACATGTATTTTTTTGTAATACTACTCTGGCTTCTTAAGCAGTATCAGCAGTAACTCTTCTTGAGCTGAGCACTTAGGTAGCGTTAGCCTTTCTAGATGACATGACCCTTGAAAAATATGTTCTACTCACATTGCTTCTTCCACCACAAAGATGCAGCTGAGAACTAATAGTGTGATGCTGTTTACTTGGAAATACAGAAGAAAGGGGTTATTTATTTATGTTGCTTCTTACATTACAAAGTACTGAAACATTTTTGAAAAACAACATTATTTTTTGTACTTTTTAACTCCTGCAAAAATCTGTTGCAGAAAAGATTATGACCGAACATTTCATGTGTTGCTCTTGCTAAGTTTGCCAGAGAACAACAGAAAGCTACATCGGTGTCTTATTTTTCATCACTTTCTGTAAGCACTCTCCAAGTTAATCTCAGTAAATACCAGAAATGCTAATATCTAGTCTTTGTATATGCTCACAGAACAGATTTAGGGCACTTATTTGAAGTATACATATATAAAGCAAGCGTTTGCCATGAGTTAAAAGCGTCCTTTTTGACATCTCCAGAACACATTTCTGAAAGTACTGAGCCATGATTGAACTTTTAATTCCATAAATATCTCTGGATATGTTAACAGCAAACAGTGCAGAAAACCACAGCTTGCAGCTTACCCATGCATGTCCGAGTGTTGTCCCAGTGCCTTTAACAGAACAGGGGAGGGCCAAGCAGACAGTGACACACTCTCAAATGTACCTTAACATCTCCCAAAGTCTTGTCAAACCAGGATATTTCTAATATGATCTGACTGCTGTGATGTTCGTCCTCTCTTTCTGAGGGTAACAGTCAGCAGTAATTTAGGTACCAATTCCTTAATTTAAAGTATCATAAATTGTTGAGGCTGATACCCCATTGGGGGTAAACTCTTGTCCTTTTTTGCTGGCAATACCACTGCAAGGGATTATTCTGGGGTCCTATCTACTGTAAATGTTATGTTAGGAGTAAAAATTTTTTTTAACATGAAAGCTTAGATGCTGAAGCAGAAAATGGCTGCTGTAAAGTAGCCTTGTTTGATCCTTAAAAAGCAAGGAGACTTAATAATAAAAAAAAAAATAATAAAAAAAAATATCTCCATGACGTACAGGGCTGTTAAGAGTTTTTATTATCTGTAACTCTTTAGCCACTAGATGGTGGGAAAGTCGCAATATGTCAGCACTTGGGGACCTGATCTGCCCTCACAGGGTTAGTCCACAAGCAGGTATGACTGAACACAGCACTCCTTAAATTGTTGTGAAATTTTACCATGAGGTGGCATCTGGATTGTGGCATTGCTTGTACATCTCTATTCAAATCAAATTTGCACTGGAGAACCTTGTCCTCAGTACCAGGGCAGCTGTGATGAAAAGAATTCCCTTTAGCTACAAATTTCACCTAAGAAACTGAAAAAAAACTATCGAGAGGCTACCATTGCTGGTAGCGCGTATTTTAAAGCTAACTCTTGTATGCTGTCATGCCTGCATACCCACTGTTTCATTAAATAATTGACAAAACACCTAGCACACTTAAATACAGTGTGGACTGAGTAATTTTTCTTTCAGTGGCTTCTGGGGTGTATTGTGTGAAGAGGAGGCGTGCATCATTCTCAAAAAATATTACGTAATTAGGGGGCAAATCTTTCTTCCACAGTGCAATGGAATTTGCTAAGCTATTTTTTGTGTGGATGTTTGGGGAAGAAATGGCTTGATTTGAAAATATCTTTAACAGATTTATTACTCTCTGCTTTGTTCTAAAGGACAGCTCCATAAATACTTCTGTGTCTGGGATCCCTTGCCAGGATCTCTGCTGTAATGTCAGATCCACCACTTCACCAGCCAGTTGACCTCCCTTTTTGATCTTGGAATTAAAACATAGTCCTGACTTCCAATGCAAATGGCTGCAATACCAACCCTTAATGATTAAGGTAACTTCAGTGCAGACTTTAGGAGCATCAAATGATGACAATGCCTTTGATTTATAAGCCACCTTTCATTCCTAGTGATCTCAAAGCATCTATAATTTCTGCCAAACCTGTGCTGAGTGAATGGGTTATTTCAGAGTCTATTCAGCAATAACTGTTAAGTGCTCAGAGGAAAGATTGATGGATGGGTGAGATGGCCCAGAACTTTAATTATCTTAATGAACAATTTTTTGGACTTAACAGGAAGTCTACCACTAACACAAGTGGAGCTATGAACTTTAATTCCACCACTCATTATATTAAACACTGAGCTTGAGCTTGGTGGTAATTTAAAGACTTGGCTCTTGTTCTGTGTATGTGTATTTTCATAGAAGTCTGCTTAGGCATTAGTGATATATAACCACCTCTGCACTGAAACTTAACATGTCTCACAAAGTGATTTGGGACACTAGGTCAAAACCAACACCCTACCCATATGAAGCGGTTAAAAAAATTTGATTTGCAATTACTTGAGTTTACCAGGATACTAGAGACAAATATTTAAAGCATTAAGAAAGGTTGTGGGAGAGTTATTAGTAAGCAGATATTCAAGAATCTGGTTTTACACCTGGTCTGACATTTTGCATATGACAGAAAACAGAAGTAGAGATTGAAATAACTTTGGTAAATAGCTGAGCCAGGGTAACAGGAAATAGGAAAATAGGATGAAAGGCAAACAGATTGCTGTTGAAGAGATGGTTTTAAGATTATTCCAGTGTGAAAGTTCTTTTTAAATTAGCAATTGTGATCACACATACATTGTTTCATGTCATCTACGCCCCCTTATACTCTTCTTAGGCCTCTTTGTTATTGTACTTTTAAACCATAATCATTTTTCCACAGAAATGAAAATTGTTATTAGCATCTGTTGTGTCTGCATAATTACTGTGCCTGTTAAAAGGCTTATTTCTATTATTTCCAGATCTCTTCCACAAATCCTTACATTGGTAATTAGTATATCTTACAAATACTGGTGGAGTGAAAAGGATCATAAATTTTCAGCGTAAACCAAGAATTGCCTTCTGATGACTAATACTATAGTGGGTACCATAAAAATAATAGTATTAGAAAAAAGCAGTAATTCCAAGCTATGTTTTACAGTATATGTTGCCAAGGAGATCTGGCTTTGTGAGTGACTTTAGGACCCGGATTCCTTGTGCCAACTATAGCAGAAATGTCAAGAATGTGATCATTTTTTTCAGTTAGAAAAAAATTTCATGTGTGCAAATTTAGCTTGTTATACCTGTATTCTCATCACTGGAGATTGAGGAAAGGGTTAAAGAAGGCTGCTGACTTTTCAGCTGTAGGTGGGTACTTGTGCTAGTTGCTCTTTTTAAACAATAGGGAGGATTGTGTTGTGGAAGATGACATAGGGAGTGAAGTCACTGAGTGTTCAAACATGGCTTTCTTGCTTTGCACTTTGTGGCCTTTTGCACATGATGAGTAGCAAATAGACACATATCCCCAGAATGGCGCTTTAAACAAGCATGTGTTTGTATCAGTTTTTTCATAAGGCATCAAAAAAGTGGAGAAATTGCCAGAATACTTTGAGAAATCTCC
>WEKW01010909.1:29721-90746 GCA_013389905.1 Sula dactylatra | reverse complement strand
GGGTTAGCTCTAGACTTCAAGTGAAATGTATATATCTCTATGATGCATTCAAACTGTTTAAGGCCACAGAAGGTACCTGCACAGAAAGAAGATTATTCAAAGCTGAGTAGGGCAATGTTTTTCACAGAAGCACAAATATGCTATCTCTCCAATAAACTGTGGAAGAGTGTGAACAAACATTTTTCTAATAATGTTGAAGAAAGATGAAAAGCCATCCAAGAAATACTATGAGACTACTGAAAATGCTGAAAACATTTAAAAANAAACATTTAAAAATCAGCCCAAAATATTAGTATCTTTTAGATCTGCTGCTTAATTACAACACTTTAGAATTGTGCATAATATCAAGTATCATTTTGAATCTGTGGTGGAAGTAGAAATAAGTTACAGTAAAGGTCGAAATACAGAAGCATTAGAAAAATATAAAACATGCAAACTCCCAGTTCTTCATCTGCATTGCAAATTGAATTATACAAACTGAAATTACCCCTAGCTCTCTATTAGCTCAATGAAGGTCATCTGAAAATCATTATCGTAAATCTTTGTTGTCAAAATGTACATACGGTCCATTGTGAAAATCAGATAAGTTACATTAAAATGTATTGTTCAAATAATATATTATCTCTTTGAGTTTGAAAATATAATAGGCTGCTTTTATCTCTGATGTACAAGGATCATCTTCAAGGGTCATAAATGTGGCTACAAAGTCAGAGAAGAGAGGGGTTTTTTTTTAGGACATTTTTTGAAGGAACATTTTAGAAGAAGGAAGGAAGGAATCCTTCAGAAGATAAGGTTTCAAGACAAATTGGAATAAAGGTATTTCAGAAAAAGAAATGCAGATAATGACGTATTCCCATATGTTGCTGTTCTTTTGTTCACTTGTTTAACACTGCAGTGGTGCTTTTGGCTTCTCCAGTAATTTCTTGTGCTGCTCTATATACTATATATAGTTCTTGTCCTGCAATGATAAATGACTTGTTGAAAGTATTAAAAATATTTCAAGTGACAATTGCAGAAGTCACCCTTGCTTTCTTAAGCTCTGACTTTTAGTGCTAGAAGATGAATACAACCAGTTCTCATATCCCAGCTGAGTGCATTGTAAATGTAGCTGAAAGAATGGCACCTTCCTAATCTAAACTAGCACCTTTTAATTTAAGCACTTGAGATTTTGTGATCCTCCCTCAACTGCTTTCCAGATCTTTCCAGATCTATGTTGAAGAAGTTTTTCAATTTTCTTAACTTACCTCTTGGTCTAAGTTCCCTTTTATCCCCTGGAAAGAAAAAGGTTACCCAGTGCATGGTATGAATCACCACATGCCTCTTTGGATTGACTGAAGAGAGTGCAGATTGCTAGTCTTTCATTAGATTTCACATTGTTTCTCTAAACAGGGTAAATTTTGATCTAAGGATATACTTAACACTTTGTTGAACTGAGTTAACTGATAGGTGTTAACAAAAGTTACTCCTTCAGTGTTGACGTTTTTTAAACTGTAGGATAAATTTTCAAAGAAAAAGAAAATAAAAGAAAATCATTCTCTTCCTACCTACATGAAAATGAAATTCTGCATTGAATAAAATAGGAAAGCTATGTTACTGTTTTCCCAAGCATTCAATGGCTCAGTGAAACCCAACTCAATGGCTTAATGAAACCAGTAAGGCTTCATATGAGCTCTTGAGCACATAACTCATCTGATCACAGCTGAAATCCCTATATTATCAGGTTGACCTCATTATTTTGGAAAGCACTGAGATTTCTCAGTAATTCTTGATGCTTTATAACATTAACACTAACATTTTTGGATGAGAAACAGCTTGTGAAATGCTTATTTTTATTTGCCTGCTGGTGTGTTACTGCTTGAAACGACAATGTATAACTAATTATAGCCTTAACAGTGGCATTAACTAATTTTAATGAGTAGTATAAAAGACACCTGCACACCATCTTTTAACTTTGCACTTAGCCTATTAATCAAGGATCAATAGATCTGGAGTCTGGGTATTGTAACATTGCTATTTTTGGATCATGCCTAGCTCTTGTGTCCTCTCTGTGAATATAGTGAGGTCCTGGGCTGCCTTTAGGACTCAAGTGTAATGCAAATAAATATACATAGACTATCTGTACAACTACTGTTAAGACTGTCTCTCTTCCACTAGTCAAAAGAAATTATTCTGAGGCTTGTAGAGAAAACCTGCTCCAACAATCTCCATCTGGGTATTTACACCACACTCATCACTGTGGTAGTGGAGTGCTAATAAGAGTCATGTGCACAGTGAAAGGAGAATATACTCATTAGTGTCTAATGTATTGTTCAAGGTTATACACAGGATATAGTAGTTTAATGAGAACTTAATGGGACTTCTACTACTACTGATTAAGTGTATCTATCATTTTGAGGATGTGGGTAAAACTGCTTAACATGGTAAAGTTAAGGAAAAATGAATGCCTGGTATGTCACTCCCTTCTGCTATTAATCATGTTCATTAGCTGTGTTCTAGCGACAACATTTTTACTATTACTAGTAGTGCAGTACTGGAAGGACCACTACCAATGGCCTACTGATTTAAATAGTAAGTAATCACGTTAACTACTATGACTGTTTTTGTTCTTTCTGTCATATATAGCTTGTAGATTAAGCTAGCTGTGACAAAAGAGAGATTCAAGTACTTTACTGCAAATTTATCATATATGGTGCCTTGCCGAAATCCTAGTTCCAGAGTGCAAGAGGCAGAGCTGTTGAGATGGCAACAGGGAGGGAGAAGCAATGCATTGCTGCTCTTTTTTAGAGGGGCTGGGGGAGGTGGTTACCTCAGGCAGGAGCTCTACATCTGTAGGAGCCAATTATCTCTGCTTTTACAATGGACTTTGTAAAGGTAGGAATAGTATTTTTGATCTGTTTTGTGTCAAGCAGATTTTGTCCAGTGTCCTGTTGACATTTTTCTTTGTCATGGGGCACCCTACCTCTAGTAATGAAAATAATACCTTAATGCTTGAGAGATCGGGGTGGAAGAACTAAATGTGGATCACCAGATATTCCCAATACAGAGAGAATTATTTATTCTGTGTTCAATAGCAAACCACACAATATCTGGCAGTTGGCTTTGCAAGTCAGCACATGTTAACTTCAAGTTATTTTACTATGTTACTTTTAAGGGGAAGGTATTTCTGCATGATATTGGTGGTACTGAAGAGCTCATGTTCCCCAAACTGAGGTTATTTTTGGAGGCTGCTGATGTCCTTAGCATAGTATAACAAAAATGGCAAGTCTCCCTGGGGTGCTCTACATCCCCCAGTTTCCCCAACAATATTGCTACTATGCTGGGAATTGCAAAGTACTTCCTCTGGTGGAAGATGAGCTGCTAACTTGTGTATGCCCTCCAGAAAATGTCTACTGGAGGACACTTGACCTTGCTTTTGTCCTTTTACACTGTGTTGATGTTTTGACTGTAACCATCAAATGGTCTTTCTGTTCTTGCTGCTTTTCTAATTTGCAAGAACATTTTTTTTTAAACTTGAGAGGGTAATAGGTAGAGTGAAAACCCTCTAAATGTACATGCCTCACCTGAATGCAGAGATGCATTCTAGCTATAGCTAATGAGGTTAATATATTTTAAACTAAATCATGGGTGCGATGGCACTGTAAATACTCTTTTAAGAAAACAAAAAAAAAGAAAAATAGAAGAAAGAAAGGAAGATGTATCCCAGCCGGTTCTTGCTCAAAATGCACTTACAGGATTTCTGTTGCTCTAATCTGTGACTTCATAAATTTTACAGATTTAAGTCTGGCAAGATTTGTTTACAGAGGAACAGTAGCTGAATATTGAATCTGAAAGATGTTTCATGTTTGATTGTAGCTCATTCATTCAAAGCTCATATATGATCTTTCTATTCACTTGCTGAAGGCAGTTACATAAGCCTTCCTAGCTTAGGGCTTTTATTGAATTAAATTAGTAAACTATGTAATTTTATATAATGGCATGGATTTGTATGAAACATGATTTGTCTACTGGAATTTCTGTGAATTGTTGTGACTGTTAGAGTAAGGCAGATTAATTAATCATAGTCTACATCCTTAACAGTAAGTATAGAAGAATAAATTATGAGCTCATTATATTTGTCCTAAAAGCTGGCCTGCCTTGAAAGTTTTTATAGGTTGTTAATCTTAGTTCAAACATTTTTGGGCAATTATTTCTGTGAAGAAATGTACATAGTTATGGCTACCTAAAAGCTCTCTTTTTTAAAGATATTTTCCTTTTACTACTAATTATCTCAAATGATAGCTATGTGAACTTATTTTTTCCTTTATTCTGTCTTGCCTAAATGCTGATTTTTAAGTTTGATCAAATTCCTTCAGGCACTTTCAGGGATGAACTTGATAAAACAGTTAAAGCCTTTCAAAATATGTGTGAATATATGTATACTTAATGCTTCGCTGTGGCTCAGCTTTTAGAAAAGTTCTAGAGTTATAGGAGTCTGGAAAGCTATAAAAACTTTTAAAGTGCAGGGAGAGTTTGTGCTCATCTAACTGTATTTCTATGCTCAGATTTTGTGTCTTTAAGTAAGAGAAGTCATTCATCTTTAGTTTAGATCACCTGTTATCTGTTGTTTTTTGTTTGTTTCTGTGCTCGTTTTCTGTGTCCTCATAATTAGATCAAATACATTTAGATTTCATCAGTTTTCATATACAGCCTGCAGGACATGCTCATTTCAAAGCTAATCAGGTGGTTGCATTAACTTTTCCTTTCACCAGCTGCTCCAGGCAGCTCTGACCACTTGGGCATGGAGGATTTGAGCATTACGTGCTACAAAAATGGCACCTGTCTTCTAAAAGCCTTTGCCTTCAGGTCCAATTCTGCCTTCTCAGAAACCGTGGTAGGCTAAGTGACTCATTTTCTAGAGCCTCAGCCTCATGAGCACTTTACAGTAGTGGTTCATATTGAGTGCTCTTCTCCCATGCTTTTAAAGGCTTAAAAAAATCCTTATGCTTTTTTTTCATTTTCCTTTTTGAGTGGTTTCAATTTTCCCTCTTATATGTGACCTTTGAGTCTTGGATTTTGTGCTGTTTGCTCCAGCCTCTACCTGCAGAAGCGAAATGGGATTCCTCTGCCACTAGAGCACACATCTCCCGCCTTTTGTGCCCAAACTACCTGCCTTTGGGCTTCTTGACCTACCCCTCAAGCTTTTAAATAGATATACACACATCACAAATTAATCCACAGCAAGTCTATCTGTTCTTGTTTTAAAGACGTGAACACCTCCAGCTGTGGTTAAATCTTGCTGCAGCAGTAGCCGAGTGACTCCTGAACAAATGGCAGCTACATTGGTCATGCCTGAAATTACCCTTCCTCTTCATGCACAGCATGCTTGCTCATGTTCTCAGAAGCACAAGGTACAGTTTGGATGAAGCTGTCACAGTGTGATTTTCTTCAGGCTTTTTGCCTCAAGCTTTACTTCTCTGTTGATATGTCCATAACCTCTGAGGTTTCAAAGACCCAGCTGTAATGCCTGACTTCTTTCTCCTGCTCCTGGGGAAAATGCTGCTGCTCCGAGTGCCCTACTTATGGGCAAAGTCCAGATGGACTTATATTACCATTCTTCTATTAGTGGACTGTCTTAGATTGTTTTCTTATAACTGAGAATCACCCAGGTTTAGTGATCCTGTCTCTTCTCCACCTAGGAGATAGTTAAAATGTGCTCAGTGATGCAAAAATTTTCAGAATGTCAAATCTTTGGAACATAGATGGGCTTCCCATGCTGCTGCATAAATGCTTTTTAAAATAACTAATAATTTCTTGTCATAGGGAGAATGGCAAAATATCCGGGGCATAGAAGATCTGAATAGCTGTCTGGAAGAGTCCAACTTTCACCATGGATGCTAGAGGGAACATAAGTAGCTGCATTACCAACTTCAGTGCATCACTCACAAGTCTGAAGTTAGATGGAGTGACTCCAAACCACAGGCTGCCGAAATTTTAAGAGGGCTGTTTAAAAGCCTGAGTCTGCTGGCTACTAAAACAGGCTCCAAAGTTGAATATATAAAATAAGATGGATAGACCTTAACATCATTTGATTAAAACATATTTATTTTAACACATTAATTTTCAGATGAGTCTGTTAGAGTAGCCTATGTGTAATGCTTGTGTCTTAATGCCCTTTATGGCTTTAAAAAGGTTTAATAGCTTCCATTAGTCTTCCATTAGCAGTGCTGGAGAAAACAAGAAGGTGCACATGCAGAAAGGCAATGATTTGTTTTGTTAATTGGTATGTACTGTAGTGGCTAAAATGGTTTGTATACACTGCCCATGAAACTGGATGGCCGTTACAATACAGATTCCTCCTGATGTTCTTTGGTTCAGAATTCAAGTTTAAGAGCTTTCTAAGATTAATTTCATAAGATCATTTGTAAATAAAGCAACTGGTCTTAAAGAAGCCCTTGTCTTAAATGAAGTTCAGTGATGTTCACATATACTCTTCATAAGTTTGACTGTATGCTCTGCTTACTTTTTCTCTATTTTACTACTTAGTCATGCATAGCAGGAGACCTATAAATGTTTCTTGATGTACCTGCAGGGGACAAATGGGATGTATACTACACATTAAGTAGTTTCCACAAAAGTTTTTAAAAAACTTTTTTATTTCATATGACTCATATAATAGTATATTTGCATGAAAACAAAAGTCAAATTTTAGTTAAACAATTCTGACAAGTATTTTCTAGGAAATAAAGATAATGAAGATAAACTTGAGTTCCAAACCATACCTGTAAAGATGGGTTCTTTTTATGCCACAGTTTTCTGTATCCATAACCTGAGAAAACTGCATGTGCAAATCTTTCCAGTCACCATTGGATCAGTTTTTGACCTTAGTGGAAGGCCAAGAGTTTGGACTCTTTGAATCCAATTTAGGGTACAGTTTACTTTGTTATTGAAAGTATAGTGATACTGGGAGTGGCAGAGATTTGCATGGAAAACACATAACGTTCCATATAGAGAAAACTAGAGATTTTGGAAAATTTCTTAATTATCTCTTACTTAAACTTTATGTTGTCCTTAAGTCCTTCATAACAATTTCTGATATGTTTTCAATGGCTCATTTTCCTTCCTAAATATAAAAATAATGTTTGAACTAAATCTGCAGTTTGCCAGACTGTGCTAGTGCATAACATTATTAGCAACCAACTGCTTACTTGGTGCTGAAGAAATTAGAGACTTCTGATTTTTATATTTTTTTCGCTAGAGATGATTGCAGCATTCATCTTAATATCTTATGGGTACAGGGGAATGTTCCAGTAGACAGCAGGACATCAATTACAGATGTGAAGCATGCTTGCAGGCATATGGGTCTTGTGTTAGCAGCCTGTTCAAAGAATTAAGTAGTGAGGATCCAAGACAGTCCAGATGTTACAAATTTCTATCAGTGGTCACTGCAGCATGAAATCTCATGTGAGTTTCACTTCTTGGAATCATTCAAGGTGAGTTATATAACAAACCTCATAAATTATTATTATCAGGACAGGTTTAATGAGTGATTAGCAGGAAAATTGAAGGATTAATTAACTTGAAATGTTCTTGCAGAGTAGCAAACAGTCTGAGCTTTTATTATGTGAAAAGAAGGTCTTGACTTTTATACAAGTGGTCATCCTACTTCTTCAGCAACCTAATTGGGTTTTTCAGTTCTCACTGGAGGAACAGAATCATTAAAGTAGCATATAATTCTTGGGCAAAAAATGTGCCTTAAGCACTTTACTCTTAAATTTTTAGCTAAACTGCCTAAAGGCAGTTGTTAAAACTGATGTTCAGAGTCCAAGTAAATCAGCTGAGTTTTTTTCTTTCTGAATTGAAAAAAAATTACAAGTACATTGAGTCCCTAATTCTCTAGATCTAATTCAGAATTGCTAACACTTTTATGAAAAACACTTTTCAAGGTCTGTGGAAGCATTTGAATATTATAGATTAACATCCCTCTCCCACAACAACAATGATAAATGAATTTCCTCAGCTGGGAACATAATTTTGTTCTTGTCTCTTTTGATGGGTGAAAAACACAATGGAACAGAATGGCTATGGGTGCTTTGCAAAGGTGACTAACTCATTGTTAACATAAATAGTGTCTGTCAACATTCCAAGGCCAGTCACTGAAATATAGAATATTATGTCAAACCAATTAAAATAGAAGCTGAGAGTTAAAACTGCAGATTTTTGGGATTTTTTTTTTTTTAATTTATCTTTATTGCAACATAAGGTTCAGAACAACAAAACCTGAATGATCTAGTAGAAGATGTAGTTGGTTTTTGGGACATGATTTAAGAAGCATGGTGGTGTTGGGTTGATGGTTGGACTTGATGATCTTAGAGGTCATTTCCAACCTTAATGATTCTATGATTTATGAATAAAACACTAGAAAATCAAGAGAGATTGTTTTTAATATCTTTTATTTGCACCTGTAGGAGTAATTGATAGAACAAAGGAAAGACGTGGTGTTTTGGTTGATTTTTCTTGTTACAATAAACATATACCATGTATGGAAGACTACTACATACTGCAAAAAATATAAACTCTATAATCATTACAGAACCCTCTGAAGCTTTTAACATATGCTTACAATAAAAATATATTTTTACAGCCTATGATAAATAACCCTTGCAATGTTTCTCTGGACTAAGTATTAGCTGTGATACTCTTCCCTCTTCTCCTTCGCCTTTACAAAAATGGGGGATGAAGAGGAGCTTGGATGTAAAATGGTTTTAGCCTGTGTCCCACAACAGAGGTAAATCTGTGCTGGAATTCAGTCCAGTACTGTAATCCACCAGCTGTACATACAACATCAATAGAAATAGCTCTCCTGTACTCAAACCTAGGTATTATTTGAAAAGCTAACAGAGGTTTCCCCCTTGTAAAAAGAACATTTTGAGTTTGCTGGATGAACTAAAACCCAGAAGATAATTCAAACAGCAGAAGAATGGAGAGACTGAAGTACAGCTCTGATTTTCTGGACTTAACACAAACCTAAATTCTTTGCTGAATAAAAAGTTTCCATTTTTCTTTTTCAGGGTTTTATTACTTTCTAAAAATATATCAGTTTAAAACCTTTTTTTTATCTATTTTTCTGAGCACAACATTAATATACAAATGCCTCAGACAGCCTGTAACTGTATAATTTAAGGGAAAAAAATGTCCAGAAGAAAAAACCTTCCAAGTACAGCAAGATTGCAGTTCTTCAAGGATTTATATATTTACAAAACAGTTTTTGCATATAGGAGGAGGGGTACTCTCATAACTGCTTGCAAATTCAAGGCCTGTATGAGGAATAGATAGTTAATCGAAATGTAGATTTGAATGTAAATCCATTCTGAAGTCTTGGATTCTATTGCCTTTGCTTGTATGAAATAGTATTTTTATTGGCATAGTCTGATTAAATAAATAATAGCTAAAATTAATCATATTAAGTATTATGAAAATATTTTCTAATAATTAATTTTGTTTCAGTAGTTCATTAAAGAAGTCTGTAATAACTTTTTGCTCAGGATCTTCATGGTTTTACTAGCAGCATATTTGACAGTACATATTTTTTTCTGGTGAGATTTCACACGGTTGTAATGTCTGAATTCAGATGTGTTAAAATCACGCAAGAAGAAAGTAAGCCTGTGCTCCTCAAGAGTTATGCTCAATGACAGACTTGCTACTAGTCAGTTTTGATAGTTGGAAAATTCCATCCAAATTGTTTCTTTCATCTGGTATTTTTTTCACTAAATGAGTCTTCTATTTATATAAAGACATATTTTCCATCTCTTGCTTGTTGTCAGTATGGTGAACAAAGGGTAGCTGATGCAATCATTTCACAAAAAAAATAAAGAAAAAAGAAAGAATCAAACAGATTTTTTGATTATTTAATGTTTAAGATGTGGGATGTCTGCATTTCTACAGAAATGTTAAATCATAGAATCATAGAACAGCCTGGGTTGGAAGGGACCTTGAAAGATCACCTGGTCCAACCCTTAAATATTGTTTATTGCAGTATACTACAAAATAGGAATTGTAATTAGAAGTGCATCTTTTTTAAATGTCTTACTTTAGAGTGGGTTTTATGTGAACTGTCTACTTTTCTACTATCAATGAAGTATACGAAATCAGAAAATGACATGATGTTGTTGTTTAACCCCAGATGGCAACCAAGCCCCCACACATCCAATCCCTCCCTCCCCTGCCGGTGGGATGGAGGAGAGAATCAGAAGGGTAAAAGTGATAAGGCTCATGGGTTGAGATAAAGGCAGTTTAATAAGTAAAGCAAGAGCCATGCTCGCAAGCAAAGCAAAACAAGGAATTCATTCTCCACTTCCCATCCCCAGGGAAGGTGTTCAGCCATCCCCAGGAAAGCAGGGCTCCATCATGTGTAACGGTTACTTTACTTGGGAAGACAAATGCCATCACTCCGAATGTGTCCCCCCCTTTTCTTCCCTCAGATTTATATGTTGAACATGACATCATATGGTGTGGGATATCCCTTTGGTCAGTTGGGATCAGCTGTCCCAGCTGTGTTGCCTCCCAGCTTCTTGTGCATCCCCAGCCTGCTCAATGGTGGGGTGGTGTGAGAAGCAGAAGAGGCCTTGACTCTGTTTAAGCACTGCTCAACAATAATGAAAACGTCCCTTTGTTATCAACACTATTTTTAGCACAGATCCAAAACATAGCCCCATACTAGCTACTGTGAAGAAAATGAACTCTATCCCAGCCAAAACCAGCACACACAAAAATTAGTAAATATGTACAGCAAAGTTGGACAGAGCTTCAGCTATGAAATGTGTGCTTAAACGAAATGCATAGAACAAAAAGACTTTACACTAGTTTTGCAAAGTGATTCTTCAGCCAGAGCTGATGAAGACTGAACATCTGTTTGATGGAGAACTGCTGTCAATTGGTTCCCTCATCCTTCTTGGTTACAGTGACAGTGACAGCAACTCCTGTCTAGAAAGGAGGCCTCTAGCCTTTGCTCTGAAGGGGGCTAAGAACACTGAGCAATCCCCACTCCAACATTTTCCATCCCGATTAGCAGAGTTCAGACATATGCAAGTTCTTAACTTGTATACCGAATCTTGAGTACAGAGTACAGCAGAGAGAAATCTTCAGTGTTCAGAGCTGTACTAAGAAAAGTATTTTTAATAAAAAAAAATATTCTTCTGAATTTCTTTTACCTTCTGAAGTCTTGTAAAGTAATAAAATCCGTATTCTGCTGCAATAAATACTGAAATCAGATGGTGATCCTACTATAAAACACATTGATATGAAAATGCAGAAGATTGTGTAGTAATATTTCCGAAGGTTGCTGTCAAGAGAACACCACATGGACTTGTGGAAAGCTGAATTAACCTTTGGTGTTTGAAAAGTCACTGCTTAGTTCAGGCACACTGAGGAGATTATCTGGCAAAGAAGTTGGAAAGCCAATGATTTGAACACAGGCATGCAATTATTCTCACCGGTAGATTATGTGCTGATGCGCTCCAATTCTATGCCAACCTAGCCTCTCTGAATCATCAAAAAAGAAATGTTAAAAATTCCCTTGGCTCCCAAGCATGTTCTCTACTGCCATATGTCAGAGCGGTTTTCTGACTAATGCAGGTCCCTGGAAGACACTTGTTTCTCATCCTTGCATTACCACCTCTCAGAGCATCCTAAATGATTAAATGAAAGTACAGGCCATTTCTTTGGAGTGTATGTATTAGTATGTTTGATACCATGAAATTATTCCAGTAGCCTGTTTTATTTAAAGATTACCATACTGTAGGGATGGAATAATCTGATGTTAGCTAATGACATTGAAATTATATTTTATATAAGTCAGGGTCAGTTGGAAGAGAACAGGAATTAAATATCCAACACACATGACAGAAGATGCAGGGGAAAAAGATCAGCCTAATCAAACAATTCCAAGATACAAGCTGAAAGTTTTTATTTTTGTCTCAATGTCTACAGCTTGTTAGCTGTATAACTGTTGTGAGCCAGCAACTGAGAGCTCAGTCCTGTTGTGTGCCTTGGGTGTATCCACAGAAGAGGATCTGAGTCTGGGAGACTCTCATTGTTTGACATTTTGACCATTCTTTCAAGTCTAAATTAAGACTGTCAAGATCTTTGTTTGTTCAGGGATATTTAACCTTCTCTTTCTGGAGTACTAACTGTTCCTTGCTACTTCCGATTTGCTTTTGAGTTGCGAGGATCAAGGCAGGAGAGGTGCAGGCAACCTCCATGTTTGCAAAATGAAGAATCATTGCTTTCCATGTCTGGGAAGATAATATACCATTTCTGTATGAAACATTTACGTAAATTGTTCCTTGTGTTTCACATAACTATATGACTACTCTTATTTGTCAATGCGTTAATAACTGTACAAGCAGGTACATAAGACCAATACCTTTGGATGCTGAATGAGACCAGCCTCAAAGGCAGTCATTCCTTTTGGAGTGGCTATGGGTTGGGGTGACTGACCTCTCCCTCCCATAACCTTCCCTTTGACAAGTGCTGCCACTAGTCATTATGCACAGAATTAGACATTCTCAGTGATTTGAGGTGGTGGGATCTGACCCTCGATGAGTCTTGCTCTATTGTGTCTCTTAGTATTAAAAAAATATTATTGCAAATGAGTACTACACAGATCAAGGCCCAGAGTGTTGGCATTAATAAAAGGAATATATTTATTTTTAAGGTAAAATCAGCTTGCTTGGTTGGACAGAAATAAATCTGCTGTACTTCCTATCAGGAAATTGCTGTCAGGCCCAACCAGCAGATAAAATTCAGTGGCTCTTGATATATAAGAGTGAGTATTTTTCCTTGGTTATTACTCCCAAGTTTAAGATTACAATTTTATGTTTAAGACATTAATATCAGAATTTGGTAAGTTTTATTCTTGTAAAGCTTGGAGATCTGCAAGATGAACAATTTTCAGAACTCCTGGGGAGGCTATGCTTTGAGACCTGCACTAGAAAACCATGACATCCACAGTATAGATTACAGTTTTGGCCCAGGTATGTGTATGTATGCATATACGCCTATATTATGTACTACATTTATTTTTTAGATAATGGTATTTTCCTGACTGGTTAATGGTAAACATTCAGAAGAATAAAGCACAATGTACATATCAGCATGGCTGTGAGAAATTCCAGGCATTAATTTAAAGGGGTTTGAGAGGAAGGTAAGCCATACAGATGTAGAGATTTGAGTTGAGTTGAACTTTCATAAAGATGCCTTTACTTTCTTCTCTCTATTGCAGACTTTGGATCACCTCCAGATTTGCCCTTCTTATTTCAGTATCCTTAGACAGAATCTGAAGCATTGTTTGGAGGACAGAAAGTAAAAGTGGGTGGTTGGACATATACCCTGTGGAAACCTGTCTTCCTTGCCTGCAACACAAAAGAGAGAGAAATATTTCCTGGATGATTTTAAACTACACTGGAATAACGAGTATTTTGTCATGATCTCTTTAATAAATATAATTATAAGAATATAAATACAGATAATCTTGAATTTTCTAGATCTCTGATGTAGACTGTAACAAAAAAAAGTCACCTTAATTTCATATGTACAATGCAAATTTGAACAGAACTCAGAAGGGCTTAATTCAGTCTTGACAACTCTTTTGATTTAATTAGCATTAGACCATGCATTAAATTGTCTAAACATTGTTTACAACTATATTGTAAACTAAACAGTTGTAATATATCTGCATATCACCTGGAACATATAAAGTAATAGCAGGACATTAGAAAAATCTGTGGTTCAAATGCTTTGAAAGTCCTGATTAATAATATAAAAAGTCTAAGTAGAGCATTCAATTCATGCATAAAAAACCAAAATTATGGAAACAACATCTGTTATTTTGCATGCTTTTATTTGCAGGCAGCATGTTTTTAATACCATTCTCATCTAATAAAAATAGAATTTTTTTATACACTGTATAAACTGCAGGTTCATCTGTTAATAACAACCTCACTCTTGCTGCAAGCATGTAGTTAGAGCAATAGTATGATCAGATTTTCAGTGTTCTGGACAGTCATGCTGGAAATTATGAATTGAAACCCAATAGTGTAATTTTTTTAAATGTTTATTTCTCCAGAAGTTGAGGGGCCTCACCATTAAGAAGCCAGATCCTATCAGGAGTTAACTACGTGATGGTTGTTGAGAAATTACAGAGCAGTACCAATGACTGGAGTACTGCAGTGCATTAACTGTTAAACAAGTGATAAATGTTCATATGCTCCATCTGTTCCCCCAAATGTTCATGTGTAGGCGTTGGGATCCTCATCTTGGTTATGTTTCCTGGGTGCTAAAATAATACAAACAAATTTTACAAAGGAAAAAATAATGCTGGTAAAATTCTGTACCTTAAAAGTTAAACCTTGTTCACCGCATAGGTTCTTGAAATACCCATTATCTTCAGACTGCTGCTGACAAACAGGGAGGTTATATTGGCTCCAGCTCCCCTAAATATTTGTCCTATTCCTCTCACAGAGGTTCCTACCCGTCTCAAGATGTTTAAAGTAATCACTCAGGAATTCCACACTGAACAGTTCAGTGTTTTTAACCTGTTATTGGTGTAAGTTTCTATCTTTAAATGTAAACTAGCTATAAGCAATATCTGTTTAATTGTTTCTATAGCAGTGGTAGCATGAACCTCCTGGATGTGGTAACTTCCTCCAGGTACGGCATGCAAAGGAGAGGGTAGTAATCGTCTCCTGTCAATCAAAGTTTTTATTTTGTAACATTTTAGCTACAGTACTATGGGAAGGTGAACTTCTCTGATCACTCCATGTGGATTAAAACAAAGTTGTGTTTGCCTCATCTATTTGAATAAAGGATTTTTCCAAATATGCAGCCCATTATTCAGTTCAAATGATTCTTCCTTGCTTTGGTTTCATTGTAAGATTTACAAAACTTAAAACCTTTCTCATCAACTCCAAGCTTTTCTCCAGGCAATCCTTGTCTATCACTAATCACAATTAGTGCTGGTTGTTTACATAATGACAAGCTAGAAGTTTAAAATAAGCTGTTTCATAATTCCTGCTCCTGAGGAAGAATAACAAAGCTAAAACAATCAGTCTGTTTCATCCCAGGTCCAGGCAGAGACAAATTACTTCCTTTTGAAATTTGTAATGGTAGTTGGGAAGTCAAGTAGAGTTCTGCTTTCTGAATGATTTTGCTGTGGAGTGTCTCAAAAACTCTAGGATGCCTTCATGAATCTTCCTCATAGAGCAAGACTCTAAAGAATTTAGGAGGTGAATGTAGGACTTAGATCTGAAGTGTATAAAGCAAAAAATCTTATTCAAAGTCTTTGTTGTAGTCTCTTAGGTACCTGCACACCTAAACATCACTAGTCTGAGAACCTCATTACCTCTGTTTAGTCTGAGCCTGGAGAAAATTTTAAAAATTTACTTCCTTTGCCTAAGTCACCGTGGCCATGTCTAGATAGGATCTGAGAGTACTTCTAAGACTCTAGTGCCACAGGTAAATAACTTACAGTGGATCTGGATTCTAAGGTTTATTTAAGAACTAGTGGTGAGATGAGAGTTTTATGCTTCTTGATTATCTGAAGCATCCACTCCCTTGCTGCCCCTAGTGCTACCGTCACTAGATCTTGCCATCCCTTCCTCACAGGGTGGTCACTGCTGGCCTGGGACAGTTGGTCAGAAAGTGGGGTTGGTTCCTATGGTGCTGCTGCTCATTGTGACCCAGCTTGGGTCTTAGGGGCCAAAGCCACTGGGCATCCCCCTGCATTTGTCTCCATGCAGCTCTGGTCTCCAGTAACTTCTCCCACTGCTAGGACACTTCCTTCAGTCAAGATCTTCACCTTTTTTTCAGCCCGCAAAGCCCTCTGTTTTCCCAACATAAATAGTCTGTGTGGGGAAGCACAATGCATGGTCAGTCTCCTAATTGTTGGTTCTGGTTCATGACTCTATCAACTGAGGGATTTAGGATGTGCCACTTTTGTTTAGTCCAGATATGAAAGCTTATAGGCAACTTGTACTGGTTGCTGCTAGAAAGTAGCAGATTTCTGCATGAGAGCTTAGAACTTCACCTTGGGACATCCACCTCCACACATGACCCAATTACCTGCTACCTGTCTGCACTCATAGTTTGAACTATTTTCTTCTCTACCCTGCATGCTCTCAAACTCTTTACTTGGGTGGCATGTATCATGAAAGTAGTATCACCAACACTTAAGTCCCAAGAGAACTGAGCTTTCAGGAGCAATCCAGGACTCCAGCCACCTATCCTAGGTGACACTTACCCCATGTGGGCCACTTTGGACACTTCCTGAGGTATCTTAACTGCCCTGTGAAACCCAAGCTCGCAATGACCTTGTAGTATATTCCAAAGACAACCAGCAATACTCCCACCACATCTCGCTTATTGCTTGTTTCCTGTTTTTTGCTGCATTCAAATACTTACATTTTATTGGTTAAAGTGTTATATCTTGAACTTTGAGAATTCTGTTGAATTTTTAGCAGTAGTACAGACTTCCAGTGGGGCTTCCCCTGTCCCTCTGCAACTCAATTCCTCATTTGCCAAACCTGTGTAATACTCTTTCCTATAAGGGAATACAGTATGCACAAAGGAGGAAACTATAAAGGATGAAAAACATGAGCATACTTCAGGGTTTCTTTTTGGTGCTGTTTATTGCAGCATTCTGAAAGAATATTTAGCGTATTTTATTGTTATACTTTTACAGAGAGTAACTGAAAAGAACGTTAGCAAGTAAACATGTTTAGAAGTGCATGCTTTCTTCAGGGAGGGCTTATAAAGCAGCTTGTTATGCTCAGATCCTCTCTTCCAGCTCCCCTGTTATATTTGTATCTTCACTGTGCTCCAAATACCATCTGCTGCTGCTTATGTGCCTCATCACTGAAATGTAAACTGAAATTCCTCCACACTGGCACAACAAGTGTACACTGAAGAAATATCTTCCTCTATTGGTGAGAAACAAAACCAGAAACCCATTACCATAGCAGCAATGGGATGAAAAATATTCGTGGTGACCTTTGAGGTC
This sequence comes from Sula dactylatra, assembly GCA_013389905.1. Classification (NCBI taxonomy): domain Eukaryota; kingdom Metazoa; phylum Chordata; class Aves; order Suliformes; family Sulidae; genus Sula; species Sula dactylatra. The sequence goes on along the minus strand of WEKW01010909.1, from coordinate 73,714 downwards.
CTAGAAGTTCTTTTCTAAGCTTAGTAATGCAGTAAATACAACACCCATTTGTTTCCTTAGGCTAATTCACTGTTACAGCCTCCACAGACTGGGTGGAATAATTCTTAGCAGGGGAAATTCAGTGTAATGAACACATTAACTCTGTTTTTCCTGAAGATTAAATACAGTTTCTCTCATGAAGAGGCAGCATGCTTTATTTGTGGAAAGTTTCTGCACTCTCACACTGCTGAGAACTTCCTCCATGCAGGAGACCAGAGGGCCAAGCAGCTTTTTTCTTCTGGGCTCCAGGCACTCTACTCTAAACCTACTGGATTCACGAAGCGCAAAATGTACAAAGTGCAGTTTGATATTGAGCTGGCTCTAAGTGGAAGATTTCAGTTAGTTCAGCAAACTTTCTGATTACTGTTAAGTGTTTTGGTTTTGATTAAAAATGCCTGGAAGAAATCTTCCCATGCTTGGGAAATGGCAACTTTGAAACCGTGTGCGTTGTAAATTGGCATTGTTTAAGGGCAACTGGGACCTGAAGATGGTTTTGTGCTGCTGAAAGACCATCATTTCTGTGACCAGTTGAGCCACCTAGAATAGGTAAGGTGGTCAAGGACTGGGCTGGATTACTTCTGTTGTCACTCAGGTGCTGGAAGTTGCTGGTGTCTAAATGGCCAGGCATGTGTCAAAGGAGGCTGCTTAGTTGTTGTTGGCGTAGAGCACTTAAAATGAGTGTTACAAATTTAGCATAAGAAAATGTTAAGTACTAAAAATTAAATATGTGTGGGAAAGTGGGGGTTTCTTTTCTCCTGTCCTCTTTTTGGGTTCTTGTTTATGATCTTCAAGCTTTTCTCTGTATTTTTATGAGGTAGGACTCTAACTTTCTAGTTGTAGCTAAAATGTTTGGTATTCTAAAACTCTGGATATAAAAACTTGAATAAAACAACAAGTAAAGTGAAAAACAACAATGGTGAAATACTTAGCCAGTAAAACTCTGCGATCCTCTAATTTATGGATCTACTGGCTTTTGTTTGGATAAAGAATGTGGGATATGTATAAATTGACGTGAACAGAAAAGTGATACCTGCAGTTGCCTTTTTGCTTATTCTTCTGTAGAAATGTTTTAAGCCAGTTTCACTGAAAGCTTCCTAAAACATTTGTTATTGGCTAAGCCACATTTAGTGGACTGGATTTGGGATAGTACTGTCCCAAACCTAAGGAATGTTACACTGATAAAATAATGCCAAGTCTTCTATTTTATTTCCTATATCTTAATGTGAAATCAGCATTATAATTAGATAATTTGAAAATTTAATAGAACTTTCGTCTTTGAATTTATACAGACAGATCACAATGACGGCTCTGAGCCAGGAGATGAAATAGAGAAAGGATGGTGTAAACTGCATGGAGTCACCATATAATAGCAATTTTCAGTGTTCTTGTAATAGGTACTGTCTGATAATCACACATTGCCTAGGGAGAATTCATCAGCTCGGTGTAACAAATAATAAAGCACATTATCATGATAAGTGCATGAATTAAGTTAGAATCTCAAAAAATACAGAAGTTCAGTAATTCTTCCAGGAAATTCAATCTGCATTAGTAATTTCACCAAAATGAGGGCATGTATTAGGTCCCTTATTGCAGAATAATGGAATTGTCTTTAATAAAAAATAGTGGCTTGATTGTATAGAGAGATTGTAGACTTTCATTGTTTTGGCTGTAATAAAGACAGATGCATGCCATTATGTATTTAAAATGAACATTTTTACTCACTAAAGCAATACACATTATATACAATATACATAGCAGCAGACTGATAGATTGCTGGGAAGACAGAAAGAATGTCAGTTTGCATTAACACTATAGCAGTACTTCAAATGGCCGCTACCAGTGTAAATGAGATAATAATCCTGGCTCTCGCTCTACTATATTTAATCTAAAAGGATCCATTTCTTCTTTTACATACACTAGCACAATTTCCACTAAAGTCAATGGGTCAAACTGCTCTTAAACACTGTTGCCCAACCCCATGTATTTCAGTGTAGTGACAGCAGAATTTAGCCCGATGGCTTGCTTGATGCAGTGACTTTCTTGCCATTTGCAGGCCAGATGGGCTGACATGTCCATTAGACCTACAGCCATTACAGTTGTACAGAGCCCCATAATTCTTTTAATCAATTAAGAAACAAAAGTGCTTCTGAAATTTAATTTGTTGTATCTTTATAGTTTTTTTTTTCCAGTGTAATGAATCCTGAGTAGTGTAATTATCTTTAGAAGAGGCACTAAATAAAGCTACTAATTTAAAATATTGAACAAAGTATAAATTTGTGGGCAAAATGTAGCTTGTGTAAAGAATTGTTCTATCTATCTCCCTTGGTATCTTATGAAAATGCTGCTTGACCCTTAGGAGTGTATATTATAATGTTCTTCAGATTTCTTATCAATTAAAAAATACATTGCCATTACAGAGCATTAAATGGAAGAGTCTTATATTACAAAAAGTTACAAATCCTGCTGTATGTATGGAAATAAGTGTGCATACATATCCAGTCAACAATTACTACCAACAGTTGGCTAGAATATAGACCATAAGAGGCCTTGGTAAAATATAATTGAAGTTATAAAGATTATAAAAATGTAAGGTTGGTGTTTCCCTTCCAATCAAACTTTACAGATGGCTTTACCACTTTAAGAAAATTTTATTTTTAAAGTGTGGTAGTTCTTGAACAGTATGTATTGATTTGAAGAGTGAAATAAGTAGTTAAAGGGAAGAAGCGTTGTTCTGTGGTTACTGTACAGACTTCTGAATTACTCTTCCAGGATTCCAGTTCTGATTATGCTACCAATTTCCCATAGCATCTAGAGAAGTCCTGAACTAATAACCATATCCGTAAGCAACTCATGTAGGTCTCTATCTGGAAAGAAATCAGACGTCTCAGGATGAACGTAGGTGATGCTGAACTTTTGAAAAGTACCTCAGCCCCTAGCTTCATCTTTATGTGCCTAAATATCTCTAAAATGTAGTTCTGAAAAATCAAGTCCCATTAAATTTAAAAGATACACAGGCTATATGGGCACTGGTAGTGCTTTTCTGGTATGGAAATATCAATATTCTAATGCAGATAAGTGCTCCAAGAGGAAATTCAGTAGGAACTGTAAAGTGATGCATATTAAGTCAGCATCAGTACACTAAATGACCCTCTGAGCGGAACAAACTAAATTGGTCAAATTCCAGATATACTGGTCAAGCAGCATTAATGCTAGGAACTCTGCTGACATAGCATGTCAGTCAGACATAATAACTCCCTGCATTAGCTTAGCTATTTCAATAGAAACCCATGCAGAAGACCTGCCCTTAGTTCCTAAATGACTTGTGAAGTGAGACTTAAACTCTGAAGCCATGTGGGCCCCTTTGGAAGGGTGCATTTTTGTTCCTAAACACTTCCTTGCAAATACTCTCCATTCAAAGTTATGAAAGAGTTTTCAGAAAAGGTCCTTTATGGACCTAAGAATTGTGCCTTCTGGATGCGACACAAGGAGTGGGGATGTTGTGATCCAGATGCCTTTATAGTCCTAAGGCCAGGGCAACCTCTTGGGATAGGGGTTCAAGATCTCTCAGCTGAGCATGAAGTTGGAACACAAGTATCCCATTTTAGCTCGTTCATAGACCTTTGGGTAGAAGGTGCGCAGCATCCTACCAAGGCATGAAGGTGCAATTTCCTTAGTTTCTCTTGCTCTTCCTCTTTGAGGCCTCTGTTAGTTAAAAATCCTTGAGGAGTTGAAATTTGCAGTGCACACAGTGTACAGATACCAGATTTATCTTAGAAATATTGCCACAATTTGATAGTGAGGGATCCACAGAGACCAAGAAGAGATAATTAACTTTGGTACGTGACTGTCTATTTCAACTAGATATTATTTCACCAATTTACATAAGAGTCTTAAAGGACAGAAAACTTTTTTTAAGAAAAAAACAGATCTATGGAATGAGCAGGAAGGTACTGGTGTCCTGCCAAGGTGCGACTGCATGAAACCTTGCATGTAGAGCGCTTTGAAGTCTTTAGAGAAAAGTGCAATGAAACTGCAGGTTGTTGTTATGAAACATACCAAGACTTCCCCCCTCAAATTTTCCTCTCAAATTGTCCATGACTATCACCTCATTTCATGTTTGGCTTCCATCCGCAGTTGTTTCTAATACAATTGCCTGTTGGCAAAACTACTTTGCACACTGGAACAACAATCTTTGTCCAGACAGCTACCAAGCACTAAACATCCTCAGAATCCTTTAAATATTTTTAGATCTGTGGTAATCTTGAAAAATTTAGATCTTCATGGGAATATTATTCAGCCTTTTTGTAACTGACTTTGACCTTCTGTCACATTTTTGTGCATGTTCTACAAGCTTATGCATATGCCTGGGTTTATTTGGATAGCTGGTTTCTGAAATAGAAAAGAAAGATCCTGAATTCTCTGCTTCTAACAGCTGAGAGGAGGTACTGGGATGTTAGTAATGTAATCCGATTACCTAAAGACAATTTACAATATTTACACAGCCTAATTTTTAAAACAACCATTGCCTTTATGTGCTTCTAAGTGAACTAAATGCAGTGACTTTTCCTTCCTGTTCGTTATACTAGACCTCATTCAGTCCTGAAACATTGATAGGGAAAATGCATAATTTTCCTTAGAAATATTTAAAGAACTTTGGGAACTTGCTTCTCTGTGCTGCACTGCTGCATGCAGGTACTTATTCTGACCCCTACTGAGTGCTTAGAGGTCATCTTTATGTTAAGATATTCATGTACCCAGCTGCTGCTCTGCCTCCTGACATTACTATGTCGCTCTTACCTTCTTTTTGCAAGCTTTGCTGTCGAGGCCATTGTGTGCAGTCTGCTCAGGATCCTGAGCTCAGCTTTGCACTGCAAGTACGGCCACCCAAGAGTTGCCCTGGACCTCTGCCTGCACTGACTGCTGCCAAACCCCCTCCATCAGTCCTGAACTTTGAGCATGGCCTGTTCACTTTAGCTGGGCATTTCAGCTGGGAAAAATTTGACTGCATATTTCCTATAAATGATGGAGAACAGCACATGCTTTACTCAATTTATTTTACAGTTTCACCTTCCTCTCGTTCTCTTGTTGCTGAGTTGCAGGTAAGTAAGATGATCGCAATTACTGAAAGCCCTGTGGTTTATGCAGTGTTAGATTTTTCTATAATGAGCCGTCATTATGATTTGGGAGAAGCTTGTTTTGCTTGAATGGTTTATCAGAGGTTTGGTGTCTGTTAATTGTTTCTTGTCGTTGGTTTGGGTTTTTTTCCCCTTTCTTAATTTTTATTCTCTGACTGTTTTGTTTGGATTCCAAGACAGTAATTTTTTTTTGTTTATCTAATACTTTAATTAAACTACTCTACAGTCTTATTCAAGCATATCACTGATGGTATTAAATAATAGAAACGAATTACCAGCTGCAGGACAAAAGTCAGTGACATGTTTTGAAGGAAGTTATGTAGTGTTACTGATGCAAATTTGTACTGATTCACCACAAATATACCACAGTGTTTTGACACTGGAAGGAAGAATTTTCTTCAGTGGAGATGGTGCCGTTGTGGGATGAAGATACTCAAGTGGAAAAAGGTATCTTGCATGTGTAGCACTCGTTGCATTTCTGTTTCTTCTGTGGGGTGTCAGAATACAGCTCTACAGATGTCAGACAATGTGTCTCTCGCTCTCCTGGGAAGGAATGATCATCATTCTTAGACTGAACTTTGTAAATCAATTGCCTTTGCCCTGTACCACCCAGGGATTTGCTGGGTATTTTGTGGACACAGGCTTCCACCAGTCTGTAAGTGCATCTGTGGGATGGTGCTCCTGCATTATTGGACATGTGTATTCACCTCCAAAAAGCTGGATGTCCTTCAGATACTGCTGAGTTCAGTGGCTGTACATCTGGTTGTCTGTGGTCAGAATGGTTTAATAAATCACTAGGCACTTGTTTGTAAGTACAGTTTAATTTTAATAGCAGGAATAAAGCAAAAAAAGATAGGATAGTCTGTGGACCTGTGCTGCAAACTGGGACACTGAAGAGACACAGGCTGTAAATAGATGTTTTGGAATTGTTATTTGACACTCCAATCAGTTGCCAACAGCTTGCCTGGCTGAGTGCAACTCACAACTCTTTGTGCAGTTGGTTCCCAGGTTTCTAAGTTCTTCTAATGACCTGGTAGGGTAGCTCTGTGGGACATGCAGGGACTCTTCCAAAACAAAAGCTCTCTCCCCTTCCCTCTGGCATTTGCTGGGAGTTCTATATCTGCAGTCTTTGTTTTGTTTCCCTGTTTCGTTTCCCAAGATCTATGTAGCATCCTATGGTCATACAGTATGCAACTGATTTAACAGGGCAACACAAACTTGCTATAACTGACTACTGGAAAATGCCACCTCCATAAATGCCAGCCTGGATCCCTAATTCTGTCCCTGGCCCTGATTTGTGTTGTCTCCATCAAATCACTCGAGCCAGAATGATGAAAACATTTACTCGCCTGCAGATGCGTGTTACTGCTTTGTGGGTTAAGAACCTTGATAGTTTTTGTACGTGTTATTAATTTGAATTTGGTGACTAGCTTTCATTTGCATGCTAGTAACCTAAATATATTTGAATTACGTGTTTATTTACCATGATTTCCTCTTTTCTTCTAGGTTGGCCAACTAATGCCCTGTGGGCTCACTATTGTGAAGGCAGTAGCTGGTGATTGTGCAGTGCTTTGCAAATCTGTGGAGATACATACATATTTAAAAGAACTTAATACTCCTCCATGACTTATTTTGCTTGTTGTCTCACGTTGCACAGCATGCTAACAAGAAAAATGTTTTGTATTGCACAGGTATTGTATGGGTTAATGTATTTAGAGGCACTGTAGCTGTGGTTAGAAGACTGGGGTGATATGACTGATCTAAGCAATCCATAGGAACATCTGTTACTTTACCTTGCTGCGTGCTTTTATTTTCTTAACAGACAAAAATGTTTCTAAAATATACAGGATTTCTTAAAATAACAGGCAGGACTCACTGGATTTTACCCATTTTAATATGGTAGTCTTTACTTGAATAATTCAGTGTGACACGTAGCTTCCAGATATGCAACTTGAATTCCAAAACTAGTTCATATGTGCACGATAATTCTCAGTAAGTCACTGAAGGTTTTGCATTTTTAAAACATAACCTCCTAGTAGTGAAGGGGAGAAAAAAAACATTCTTGATGCACACAGAAAAGGAAACAGGGGATTCAAGTTCTGGAGAAGGTCTGAATGTTTATGCTCACAGATTAGAATTGAATCTGTATTTATATTTGTTATGTTTTCCTTCAGTTTTAGCCAGTTAAATTGGATAACAGGAGTGTCAAAGATGCACAGTGTGCAGTGATTGCATTTTTGTCCGCATTCATCAAAGAAACCTGCTCCAGTGAAAACCTGAGGCACAAAATTGTTATCAATTACAATTCCTTTCTAGCACGCATAAATTAATATAACTTTAAAGTATGTAACGGGAATGCATGGGGTACATGGGAGCAGAGGCCCTGCAGAAGTAGGCGCAGGTTGAGAAATTCCTCTGCAGTTTGCAGGGGCTGTGAGTACACTCAGCCTTCCTCTCTGTCACCTTGTTACTCCATCCCTGGGCACACAGACCAGTGTTCTGTGGCACACTGGGAGGGAGTCACAGACAAGGAGAGAGGTGTCCAAAGGAGGCAGATACAGTGCTTTCTGCAGCAAGATGTGTCGTCTTGTCAGCGTGTGCTGGGCTACTGTGTGCTTGGGCTTCCCTGAAGTGGCTTTGTTTGCTGCCTTTAGACTTTGTCCAAGTTCAGTTTGAGGATAAGGGTGGTTACTGAGGACTTCCAAGTGCCCGGCAACATGGCAGGAGCTACTGTTGGGTGTTTGTAGCATGTACATGCATGAGTGTTGCAGCTGGAGTGCGCTGGGCCTGACGTACACCAGCTGCACCATGCTTGCTGTGCACATCCTGTGTGGTGAGCGGGAGCCTGGGCATGGTGTGTTACCCTGAGGAGTGTGGCTGTAGTGCCGGAGGTCTTCATCATCCCTTTTGGTTCAGGAAATCCAGACAAGTGGGATTTCTTTGTCCTGTGTGCTTGTGTAACTGCCTGATTTAATCTGAACAAACTTCGATTATGGATGGGAAAAAAGGCTTCTTCTGAATCACAGGATAAATCAGACGGTGAGTTTCTCAAATAGGGCTTTTGAAGAAAAACTTAACATTATAGCAGAATAAAACAATCTCTGTCTTAGAATGTAAATAGCTTAAGAGTTGAGCTCTGTAGCTAAATTGCATTTTCTGCAATATCAAGCCATTGCTACAAGAAATAAAGCAGGAAGAAAATAATAGCAAATCGTACTGAAGCTGTAAGCAGCACAGAGTACAAGAATGAAAAAGCACAACATTATTGTTTCTTACCACTTCTCTTAATCTCTCATGAAGTTCGTTTGCATGACCTTTAGCCACTTTTACTTGATGATATATGGTGTAGTATACTTGGGCAGAGAGTAAGTCAGTTAATCTTTCTGTCAGAGGAGTACTCTTGCAATTCACACAGTAGCTGGAATTAGAAACTGGTGAAGCTACAGATGAGATGTCATGTTCTGCAGTGAGGAGGCTTATTAATTTTACCCATGCTGGTGCTCCAGAATTGACCATCTGTTTCTGTAAACAACAAAATTAATTTACATGTTGACCAACTAGCAGCAGTTTCCATTGTGCTAAACACCTGTTATCAGTTAAAGCCATTTTACTGAATATGATGCATTAGGTGTATATTATTGGTGCTAAGGATGCATACAAAAATATGTCATCCACTTACATGGTTCAGATGTTGCTTAAACAATCTACGGAATTTGCTGAAGAGCTTATGCAAGAAACAATTGTCTTTAGGAGGACCACCAGACAGCATTCTTAATTACCTTAAATATGTCTGATTACTGCATTCAGAATACACTGTCCTGTCTGTTGTGGTACAGGATGTGTGTGGCAATGATTATATGTTGTATTCCAGTGGCTCTTCCTGTTTATTTCAGGTTTTGTCCAATAATTAAGGAGAAATATGTGTAGGTATTATCATATTCTTATTACTGGCAGGTGAAAAAGATCCAGGGAAAACTGGTACAATTTGCAAAGAAATGTCATCAAACAAATCTTGCAATAGTCTCTCATTTGGAGAATGAACAAGGGTTTAGTCTTTCAAGAAATGGTTTGTTGTTGCAATGATATTTTGATTCCTAAAGGTCTATGGTTTTAGAAGATTATTTTATAGTGTTCCATGAAGGAAAAAAGGCTTCAGATGACAGGAGAAAATCTTCAGGTGACAGGAAACTTGATTTATGCTTTATTATCTGTTTTGTAGACTGAACTGAAGACTAGAAAACTTCCTGGGATATTAGCACTTATTATGGACTGGAATTTCAGGAAGGTGGTATGGCCTGTATACTGCCTTTGACTATTTTGCTCTTAGCCAGCTGCATAGCCACAAATAAAATCTTTTGTGTAGCCCAACGGACTTCATCTCCTAATTTGTCTAACTGGGTAATCAGCAAGCCTCTTCTCTGAGGTCTAGACAGGAATTCAGTATAAAAATGAGAGACAGGAGAATTATCAGTTTAGAAGAGAGGCATATGTCTGTCTTCCAGCTAGATTTTTTTTAAATCTTGCTGTATCTTTTACTGACAATTTGCTTTTCACATTTACTTTAAACAGCAACACAGTTTTTCTTTCACTTCAGTGCTTTCAGTCTCACTTCAATGTATGTGAAAAGTTTGCTATGAACATTCAAGTTCAAGACACTGTTAATTTGGTAGAGTTTCATGTGTCTTGTAGTCCTGGCTGGATGTGTTTAAGAGTTAGATATGTATAACAAAAGCACATAGTTAATTGAACTAGAATTTTTCATCCCACCAGTCATCTTCAGAATCATCTAGAATTTTCCAGATTAAAAATCACCGCTCTGCAAATGTTAACATATGGGCTTTTCTACTGAGCTGTACACTTACATGTATTAAATGTTCTTAAAAGGTCTTAGTTCATAGTAAAACAAACTAACACTCTGTGAGTCTGTTGCTGCATATGAAAAATTCCTTTGAAGTTTATGATTTTGTCCATGAAAAAAGTTCAGGTGACCTGTCCAAAAGCAATGCGGACTTTAGAAATTATTGTTCAGCAAGGAGGCATTCCTCTTTAAGTGACTGTCCATAAGGATCCTCAGTCCATTTCAAATACAGCAAGTGGGAACATAAATACAAAACAAAAATAGCAAAGAAGGAAGTCAAGCATGAACAAAGAGAGGCAAATAAAACTTTTCAATTAGTGAAATACTTAACTGTTCAGCTCCCTCTTGGGTATGACAGAATGACAAGAGAAAGAAAAGGGCCCTGAAAAATTTGCTCATGTGTGACACTTCTGTCTCTCTAGACATTCACAAAATACTGTTTAAAGCTTGTAATATTAAACAAACTTTAAAGTTGATCAATTCAGATTGGTACACCTTTTAGAGTTTGAGATATTAAAATGTAATAATGACTACTGTATACTGATTGCAGAAAAACTTGGGTTGGGAAAGGCATCTGGAGGTTAGCTAGTTCGGCCTCAATGCTGCTGACATGAATTTCTGTTGACGTGGCATGACCTCATGTAGAACAGTGAAAACATATTAAGGAGAAATAAAATTCAAACAGAATTTCAGAAACTAACACACACAATTTTTAAAACCAAATTAATCAGAAAGCATATTTTGCTGCAAGCTCAAAATTTATTTTTATTCCAAAGCAAAATAAAAAGACAAATATGTTTTAAAATTTCCTATTGTAAAGAAAATTGTTTTCCTTTCAGTTAGTTGTAAGGTATTCTCCTGTTAAAAGGACAAAACTGTTCAGGAGCAAACCCTGAATTCTTTTGGGTGAAGAACCTGGCAATTATTCTTGTAAACATTGTAAAAAAACAGGAGTGTGGGAAATACAGTATAGACATAGTTATCATTTCCCATTCATCCTAATCGCTAAAGAAGAGGTGGCATCTCTGTGGCGTGATCTAGGCAGTAGGTTGTTGTATTCCCCATATGAAGATCCAACTCTTTGCTGACTTTAGAAGTAGACATAGTGACTCGGCAGTAGATGCCTACATGTTTAGTAAAAAGGATCTGAAAGGAGCTGTACCCTAAAAGTGCTTTTTCCTTTCTTGTAAGTCTAAAGGGAGGCTGAGATGACCAACTCAGATAAAAATGTCTACATCTGGATGAAAAAAACCCATCGCAGAAGTGAGGCAGTATAGACAACCAACTGAAGGATAAAAGCTAGTTATTACTTTACAGTAATGGCAATTTTTTGAAGTACATTAACTGCTGATATTGTATTGCCAATAGGCTTTGGCAACAAAATTTGGTCTTTTGTATACAGAAACCTGTGCATACATAGAGAAGAATCCACAAGATGTCTTGAAGAGGGAGATTACATGAAGTGAAATAACTATTCTTTTTTCACATGATTTTGCAATTAAATTCATGAAGAAAAAAAATAATTGCACTGTGGGATACATTTGTCATAACTGTTCCTCAAGGACAAAATGTCTATATAGAAAAAAAAATAGTGTAGGCAAGTTGTGCCTCTGCAGGTTTAAATCTTTTTTGTTAAAAAAACCCTAACTGTTTTGTTTTTTTTGTTTGTTTGTTTGTTTGTTTGTTTGTTTGGTTGGTTTGGTTTGGTTTGGTTTGGTTTAAAGTAAACATCAGTGACACTGGATGTCTTTTTTGGAGTCATTGCTCATTTAATTAGCCACATTCACTCTTCTTGAAGTGGACCGGAGTAAGTGAAACTATCATCTGTTTCTCCTGGCACTTTGGATTGATTTGAGAGTAAGATGTCTGCCCTAGGGGAAAAAGGCATTGTGTCTGCACAGAGCTGAACAAATGTTTTTTAATTAATAATTTATTCAGCTCATGTATTTCTTTGTCTGTGTGCAACAGAACACCCCTGGGAAGATCACTGAGAGCAGAGGTTGAACTTGGGACCTTGAATCTGAAACCCTGAATGTCTACTGCCAAAAGCCTCATCTTTGTCTAACAAAGCTACTTTGGCATCATAACCCATGATGGGGTCCCTCCACTCCACAGAGGATTGTTTCCCTGGGTATCAGTCAATCACTGTTTAACTGGCTGACTGACACCCAGCCAAATACAGTCTTTTATTAAGGAATTAATTAAATTCATTAAATTACATTGAGCCCATTTAGGTGACCCAAATTAACATAATGCTAATAATATACGATGCTTAACAGAAGAAATACAAGATGCAGTTTTCCCCTGCCAAGTTTCCAGTTCAATTTCTTGCTGGGGTTACTGGGTAGGTGAGATAGACTGGGAGCAGTCATTTCCAACCTCTGTCCCTCTCAAGGCAGCTTGTGTCCACGTCATGGGAGCCCAAACTCTGCTGCATTTAACCCAGAAGAACTGGACAATTTTGAGTAGTGATCAGTTTTGAGGGGAGGGATTTCCCCTTCCACCTTGTGACCTACAAATGCTTGAAGCTCCCTTGCTCAGGTGTTGCTGGGATTTTTAAGAAATTCTTATTAACATACCTAGAAAGCAAGAGGAACCATGCTGAGCAAGAATACCTCAGCCTCCTGCCATTGACAGAGGAGGGCAACAAATACCTGGGGAGAGGGCATGAGGACAGGGGTAAACATCAAGTGGTGCTTCTCGCCCCCATAGGAGCTTGGAGGTTTGGCAGAGTTCCCAGCCCAGGCACTGCCTACAGGTTGTATCCATTCAGACTGATCAAAGTTCAATCAAAAGTTAATTACGGCTTTTGGCTCCTTGTGCTGACATCAGCAAAGCAGCAGAGATTTCTGGGAAAGTTGGTATGGCGGTTTTGCCTACTTGTATAATTATAGCGTGACAGTGCTGCTTGTTTGCCAGGACCTGCATCAGCAAGGTCATGCCACGACAGCAGAGCTAGCTGTGTACCTCATCTGCAGATGGAGAGGGACTTTCTTGAGCGTCTTAGATATAATGAATCATTGCCAGAATAATTTCAGAGGCATATTCTTGTCCTGGAAGCATTTGCAAGCGTTATGTTATCAGCATTTATGGAGGGATGTGGAGGATTTTCCAGCCTAGCCTGACACATTGAGCGATGTTATTTGTTTCTGCTGCCACACTGGATGAGCAGTAACTCTGCTTCCAGTGGGACAGCCGGTGTTTATGAGCGTCATGGTTTCTGAGAACAGTCCCTCCAGTCACACTCATTTGTTTAAACTGTTCACAGAAGATAAACTCAAAAGGGCCACAAGTGCAGTTAGAAGTTTATTAATTCACATTTTTTGTGCAGACTTTGTCTGCCTCCCTGACCGAACAAAGTATAACAGCCTCAGCAGCGCAGTGTACAAGAATGTAATAAATGCCAGGGTCTTGCTACATCTATAAAAGGGCACCCATCACCCCCTAGTATTGGTGCTGTGAGGTATTAGGGGGTCCTGCTGTAAAACACTGGCCAGTAAAAACTGTGGGCAGTGCTCTGTTTAGATCAAACAAATAGCAGCTGCCAGGCAGCTGAATTCAACACAATAAAAGGAGCTTCTTTCTCCCCTTCCTCCCCGGTGCACCATGGTAGGAGTATATATAATTTCATTCTCTGAATGAATTATTTGCTATCCCAGAGATCTAAAGCCAGATTAATTGTTTTATGGGCAGTTACAAACAATTGTACCATATCTGGCTGGATTTTTTTTCGGTGCAGACTGCTTTACAACATGATCTTTGTCAGCTAGTGCATTTATATACAGGTGGGATTTTTCAAAGGCAGTGAAGTGACTTAGGAGCACAGATGCTAGTGGGTCTGTTCATTTTGTGCTTCCAAATAACACAAGGCTAGTATCATGAATGCATTTAGGCACGATTTCTGTTTTCCCCCACTGAAGTCTTCTATGTGCCTGAGGTTTGGCTGCAGATTGTGAACACAGTCAAAATAATCCTAGGGTGTCTAAGAAACTCAGCACACAGGTTGTGGTGGATACACAAAACCCTTTGCATGTCCCTGTGGAGAGACCTGATCTGCTACAACCCATGTAAGAGGGAGGGTATCACCCAAAAGAATGGCAGAGAGAAGAGTATAAGGACCTCCTCCATCTCCATGCTCTATGTCAGGGAAGTCAGAAACCTAAGTTTGAAACTTTCTAATGTTTAGATTGCAGTAGGGACTGGGAACACCTTTTCTCTCTGACAAGATCCCACAGGTCTTTTTGATACTTTTCTAGGTGGATTTGAGCCCATGAAGTTCTCATCTGGAACTATTATTTTCCCTGAACTGGGAGGTATCGAGGACCTGGAATTTATTCTGCCCTGCTAGGGAGCTGCTGTTGTTACAGATCCCATCCTGTGCCTGTGAACTTCCCCTGTGCCCTGGAGGTGTCAAAGTCAAAGACTTTAGTTTGAGCATGACTTATTTGTGTTTAATTTTATGTATTTGCTCAGGTGTTACCTTTTTTATGTGTAAGGTTCAGCAATATCAGTTATTCTTATGGCTTTATGTACAGCAAGCTAGCAACATAGAAAAGCCATCTCTGGAATTAGGATCCCCTTCTTGATTTGACCTGAGTGATTCTTCCTGAAGAATTTAGTGAAACAAGCTATAAAGTCCTTCAGAAATTCTGGGAGTCCCTGAGGCAGAGCAATAGCTCTAGAAAATGCATTTAACTGAGAACGTACAAAATGGCTTAGATGGCTTAGTAGAAAATGTCCCGAGCTTCAGTTTTGTAGATGTACTAGTTCAGAGGTGCAGTAATAAATATTAATTTTATTTTGACATTTGAAAGAGACATTTGAATGCTGCGTATGTGCAGTGCAGAATGATTAAAAATTATTGTGGTGTATGAAATGTATGTTTTAGCTAGTGTGATTACATCTCTCTAAAAATGTGCAAGGCTGTAATATTTTAAAATTGTTTTTGCAGTAGAGAGATTAAAATTCAGTGAAGCACTTCATATATTTTTGAACAATCATGTTAATTTGGAAGTGATTCAAATAACATTCATTCTATTTTAAACAAAATCCATAATGACCTGTGTTCAAATTCTTTGTTTCCAATAAAAATAACCAAGTCCACAAAGATCTCAGCAGAAAAAGTTTTCTTACACCGTGAGCCACAATAGAGGTGACACCAGCTGGCTCAGTGTATAGCAGACATGGCAGAAAGACTAAATGTATCTCCACTGCAGCTCAGCCCTTTATTTCAGAATACAGGATAGTTTTCCTTCCACCTTTGCCTCCTCCTGTAGCCCGCCCTGTGCTCAGCCTGAGTACCTGCCCTGGAATTTCCTTGGTGTGGCAGCAGAGTTGGAGATGGGAGGATTTGCTGCAGGCTGGGATGAGAGAGCAGCCAAAAGCCTGTGTGGGCACAGTTCTGCTGCATTTGCTTTACATATAAGGATCTTACATCAGGGTTGTACTGCTGAGGGTCAAATTAAATGTGAGAGTATTGTGAATGAAGTTGTTGTGCTTCTGAATGGAAGAAAAAAAATATAAAAATAAAATGGATATTCAAATCTTTAGAAATGCCTGAGCACAGCGTAGCTCCTTCTTAATGATTAGTCTGAGTCTGTCTGTGTCCTTATATTCAGTGATGCCTCCTCTTGTCAGTTCTGGATTTCTTTGCACTGAAAGTTATAAGGTGTTTATAGCTCTTCTGGATAATGATTTACCCTCGTGTTGGATGGACCTCAATGAGGGATGCCAGTCTTGAACCTGTATTCTTTTGTCTTCTGCACACATAGTTATTTCAGTAGCAAGCACAGGCATTACATATTTCTAACCCCCATAGACCTATCCAATCTTTGTGTCCTCATCTATCATGGAGCATTAGGTGGGGCAGGCTACTGTCCTGTGTCTTACTATCTTGATTTATTGACCGGACTCCCTGGATGGACCCCAGACGTGACTCACTACCAGCCTCACCAAGGATGCTCAACTGAACTATCACCATCACTGCCCTGGCCCTGTGCAGGTGCTCAGGACTGCGCCCTGTGGGGGTGCGCTACCCTGCCTGTGCTAAGTCCATCACCTCGGATCCCGACTTGTTGCCCCAGATCCGCTCCAGCTGCTCCCTGATGGTGTAGGTGCAACATCTCTTACTATGCCAGCAGAACAGAATGGATGCAGAGCTGCAGTTACTTGGTGGCAATAGTGAAATTAGTTGCAAAAGATAAGGGTTTCATTGAAGAACTCGAAACTGCATGTTGGTTAACGCTGCTGTATGCTGACTGAAGGAGCTTTGCCAGAAAATTGTCTGTAGAACAGACCTTTCTGTATAGAGCATATTTTGACAGACTTCATGACTTGCCCATTAGAAGTAACTAAAATTAGAGAAAAGATTAAAGGTGCAAGGTAGAAACAATATCTGAAGAGTTCTTGACTGAATAATGTGGGTGAAAGCACTCTCCTCTCATACCTTAAAGGTGCTTGGTGTTGCAAAGTATCCTTAGAAAAAGGAGGTGAATACCTGATGATGCTTTCAGACCATCTGCATTTGGTGAGATGCTTTTAACGGGCAGATTCTCCCCTTTTCTTCCATCTGACCTTAAGGGAAAAAATGCATTAAGGAAGGATAGTTCTGAGGATGTGAGTGTACCTTGCACTGCACGACAAGGTTCCTTCTTCACTTTAAACTCCGGTAATCACAATTAACCCTTGAAGTAATGCTTTAAAGAGAGTTACCAATCTCTATTAAAACTGAATTTATCTTTGTTACTCTCTTGAGTTAGATAATGTAGTTTATGACCATACTTTTTTGTGAATTGTAGACATACCTAGAATCATAAAACAACTCCCTGTGGGAATATGGAAGACACCTGCAAATCATTGTTTTCCATTCCTGATGGACAGAGTAAGACTGTAAAGCTGTCTCATCAAGAAAATACCACTTATTTGCCAAAACCAGAATAATGAATGCGCAGGGAACTGGTAGTATGTTACTGTTTGGTAAAGGGGCAAATAGTATCAGTGTCAAGACCATGCACTTCTTGAAGAAATATCAGAAGCATCAAAGAAAATATAAATCCATCACAGTGTCCAAATCCAGGAGCTGTTGTAGGTACCTACTACTGATCTGACTATACCCTATTGTGACTTGTCCCCTGCCACAGGATAGGGAGAACTGAAGCAAAGTGAGTGTAAAGTTTTTTACTTCTCAAAAATGTATCCAGTTTTTACTTTGAAAAAGACTATAATAATGAAAAAGCAGATAGATGAGTCAAACCCTTTCTGGAAAAAATACTGAAACAAAACTGCTACTAATATCATTGGCATACACCAAATGTCTTGAATTTCAGTTTGCAGGTTGGTTCTGAAGTGCCATATTTTGCACCATAGTCATTACTGGTGTTGGCAGAAAGTCCATTTTCGGAGTGTGCTCATGTAAACTGCTTTACATATAAACTGGCCAATGTAATTAAGATTTTATTTTTGTGGAATAATACAAATGAGAAATGAAGGTCAGCTTTTCAGTTTAAAGCTAGATTTCAAGAGCTTCTGCTCCTCTTCTCTGTGAAGGAATTTCAAGTAAATGTTGCTAGGCACAGTAACTTCTTAAAATCGTTTTGTTCACCACGTGTATAAACTGCATTAAATACGTAGCATTGAAACCCTTACCCACATTCTGAAATGTGCACAATACTGTGTACACACAAGGTGTGACAAAAAGAAAGCAGTACAACAGGACTGTGTGGCAGCTCTCTCTTCTGAGGACAGAAATTGTTGTGACATAGCTCTAGTTCAAAATGGGTTATGCTCCTTTCCCCACCGTCTTCTTTCTGAACTGATCTGAAAATTCAGATCCTGACCTCCCACTGAGTGCCTTGATTTGTCTCTCTTTTGGCAATAGGAATCCATAACAGGGTGACCACTCTAGACAAACTGGCCAGGAGAACCCCTGCGTTGGCATCCTGACAGTGGAGGAAAACCAGAATCAAACAAGGGTACATCAGTTTTAATTTCATCTAATCATTGACCTTTCCACTCAAAACTTTAAGAAGATTGTCTTCTATGCTGATGTTATTTGTGATGTGAACATATCCACTGGATTTGGAAAATAAGACCAAAGTAACTGGATTTGGAAAATGAACTCATTTTCAATAGGTTGTTAGAGGAGTCACAACAGGACTTTCAGGCCTCTAGTGGCTTGAGCTGAACTTGAACTTATATCTTGAAATGAAAAGCNAGTTTGAGTCAATTTATCTCAATAGTCTGTAGTCCTCCAACAGTCTGCTGAGGACTTGCTGACTGAATTTTTCTCAACCTATATTTTGTTTCCAGCTGTTATAACACTTTAAAATGTTAAAAGAACTTGACCTTACTGTGAGTAAAAAGATGTTGTGGTTACGGTAAGGTTATTAGGTGGTGCGCAACACCCTAAGATGCTCTCTGTACTGCCAGTGGAAATGTGGTAGTTCCCAAAACAAATCCTCTAAAATCTGGTTCACATTATGAAATAAATCTGGGAACTTGTGGATATTAGCGAAATGTAGCATGATGAATGGAAGCAGTCACTGTAAAACAACTGACTATCTGAAAAAGAACCTGACTGCAGCTGAAAAGAGAAACATGAGTCGTGCTCACATCCATTTTCCATCTGTTTTATCCCAGCAGAGATGGTTGCGTTTTGCAGTATCAAGCTAAGACCTGGTCTTTGAAAGTATTCACTAAAAAAAGAATAGCTGAAAGAAAATTTCCATTTTCCTAAATATGATACGCTTATTCATGTGAGCCATTCCACACTGGGTAAGGGTATGTAAGGGAAACTCTCCATGCCATGGAAATATCCTGTCATTTTGAAGATTAAGGTCACTAAATAGAAAGCAGAAGGTTACTTATGACAGAAAGACTTTCTGCAAAGGTTCATGGCTCACAGGAGGGAACTATGATTGCCTGAAAGGCCTGAAGAGTCATTAAAAGTCAGAGAGGTCCTTCCCAGAGGCATACTTAACAAAGAGCCATCCTTCCTTCTTTGTGACATGGTGACATTACTTTTTGAATTCACCATAACTATTCTTTGATGAAAAGGAGAATGGTGACAATACAGCCAATGAATCTGACTGCTTTTCCAACTGCTATTCAGGAGAAACTGTATGTGTTTGGAGAAAGTCAGAAGCCTGAGGTTTTGAAGGCATAAAATCCAGAGGCAAAAATCTCTCCCAGAAGTTCTCAAAAGGCTCCCAAATATGTCCCTATAGTAATGGTATAGTGACAGAGAGGTAATTTAGTTTCTGTTATGAAGAATTCTCTGGTTGTGAGTAAGAAAACATGCACATGCTGTTTATTGACAATGGAAAAACACTTGCTACCCACTTATTCACTTAAAACATTGCAAACCCAACATAATTT
This sequence comes from Sula dactylatra, assembly GCA_013389905.1. NCBI lineage: Eukaryota > Metazoa > Chordata > Aves > Suliformes > Sulidae > Sula > Sula dactylatra. The sequence continues at coordinate 54,307 of WEKW01010909.1, read as the reverse complement.
ATTAAAGTGGGAAATACTGTTGGCCTATATTCCCATTTAACGCCAGCACCTGCATTTCATCTGTGTTATAGAAAAATGCAAGCATGTTACTTGTTCCAAATTTCCTCTCGCATGTTTGGTCTCCACTCTTACCCACTTTCTCCTTGTGTTTTGAAGCAAGTACATTTTGGAGACAAGGTGGTACTTTCAGTGCCTTGGCCTGATTCTGAAGTAGGGTCAGGATTAATTGTAAGTAATCAGGTGGTTTGGTTAGAAACAAACGTTTTTAGTATTTCTTATGAGGGTTTTGGGGGAAGTAAGTGTGAAGAAAGTAATTTTCATGATCGTTTGGAAAACCAATTTTAAAAGATTCAGTTCTGCACATTCATTTGACAGTTTTTCCAGCAGAGGGCAAGAGAGTATAACAGATGAAAATGGTGCTGTTTTCCTGGACTGCCACAGCGGAAATGTTAAACGGTATAGCCTGAGGAGGGAATGTGAAAGCTAATAACCATCCCCCTTTTAGGTCATAATGGCTTTTAAACAGCCTTTTATTCTTCAAGGATAGCCATAGAAAGACAAGGTAGGAAAGGAACAGAGGAGACCACCAGAGCTGCCAACGGGTTGTGTTGCTTTGTCAGTACGAGTTCCTTCAGCCGAGATCTGATTTCTGGGGAATGCAAGGAAAAGCTGTGCACGGTATCTTTACAAACCAGTGCCTGTGCTGACACATAGGTCCTCACTCGATGTTCGGACTAGCTGTGGGATGAGGAGGCACACAAGTGCCTATCTGATGCACAGCAATTATGGCTTTTGAGTTCAAGCTCTGAGCTGGGCTAGCTTCCTCTCCAAGGGACAAACAAAACTCAGATGTTAGAAGCTTGAGCTGATGCTCAGTTGTAAACATTTGGGATTTTGCATCCAACATGAATATGGTTTGATTATCACCATATATGTGTTATTGTGGTGAGCATGTGTGTGTTAAAGACTCACACATGGAAACATACACAACTTTCTACTGTTCCATGGAATGAGCTTGCAGAATATCAAATTCAAGACTGCAGACCTCATTTGTTACACAGCACTGTGTATTTACCAAGGTATTTCTCAACTTTCTTCATACCATTGCACTGACTTTAAAAAAATTCTGTATAGCTTGTCTATCAATTAGAAAAACCTCGGTCTCTGACGCAAATGTTCTGTTAAGGTCCAAGCTTTGTTTGTGATCCTGGTTTTTGCTGTTGATGGTTCTTTATGAATGAACAACATCTGATTTGGACAAAAAGTGCAGCTACGTATTCTTCCCCCCTGGGTTTTCCTAATTTTATTGCAGTAAATTATATAGCTCATAAATAGTCAATATCATAGTCTTATTTTGCTGCTGCTGATGGGGCAAATAGTTTTATTTCTTATGATAACAGAAGCAGAATCCCTAGGAATATTAAGCCTTGGTCATTATAGCTGATCAGGTTGTACTGGGTACAGCCTGAATGCCTAATGGAAGTGATTCAAACAGTGTAAAAGCTGTATATGTGATAATAAAAATAATAATTAATAATAATAATAATAAACCAAAAGCATATTGGTTGAATGCCTGAGTTAGGAATATGTTTGTAAAAATATGCTGTTTTAATAATAATTATCTGTTTAAAGTATAGCCAATCATTTTTGAGCAATAAAGTATCTGGGAGGAAGCCATGTCAGTTTTCATAATAGTAGTTTTGCTTCTCTGTGTGGTTGTTAGTTATGGCTATACTGTAAGTAAAAAATTTCTACATTGCTTGATTTAAGTTTCTAAAAGCAGATTTTGTTTATATAGACAGAAATACATATTTCACAGTAAAACTGATGTAACAGTACAGTTAGCTTTGTAGCTCTGGTCAACATAAAAGACTACTTAATAGTGACCACTGGATGGTTCTGTTTTTCTGTTCTGCAATATGGAACAGTCACATTTCACATTAAAAAATCAACATCTGTACTTTGAGTTTCTATTTTCTTTTGGTTCATGTATTGTCTCAAGTACTTTTGATTTTTTTTTTATCCTAGCAAGATATAATGATCAATTTATGGTTAAAATCTGTTCAGTTTTTGGTATCTGAAAAGACATCAGTATTTTGAAAGGCAGTTGTGGACAGAAAAAACATGCTGTGAAATGTTACCCTTATTCTGTCCAGTGCTTGTTCCCTATGCTGGTTTTTTCCCAAGTCACTGTAGCTTGGATTATATATAAACCTAGATTTTTTGATGTCATGTATTATGTTTTTCACCAACCTCTTATAAGAGGGATTCTTCATGTAGAAATCCATTGACCTGCAGAGATATTTCCCTGATGTATGATAAATCAGATATTTCATGTATTCCTGATATGAAGGACACCATTCTTTCTTTGGAACTGTACAGGACTGACAGCAGTGGCCTCAGTAACCTGTAGCGAGCAGAAAAGTCAACTCGCTTTGCCACCAGTTGCCAGTAAATGATCAGAAGTGGAAACTCTGCTATCTTTAACCTCAACCACTGGTCTTTCCACAAGGTTGGTGGGGTGGCTCATAGGAAGAGGAGCTGCAGGCCAAGAGAACATACTGGAAACTGCAATGAGCAGTTGAGATCCTGAAAAGAAATGTACAAACCACTGGCAGCTTTTTCATAACTCTGGCAGAGGATCCTCAGCAGCACATCCCACTACCAGCTGAGGCAGTTGTATTTTAGGTGTTGAAATAAGGATGAGATGGATTGTGCCTGAAAGTGACTGTTCTCTCCGCTGACTGTAGGCAGCCTTTGTCACCTTCAGACCTAGAGTCCTGCTTCAGACCTCTGTGGCTGATGAAATTAATCCCGCTCTAGGAGACTATTAATAGACTGACTCTGTCAGGGCATCTGCTATGTAATTCTTTACATCAGGCTTATAGCAGTAGTCTTAAAAAACATTTTGTTCCATCCATTTTTCTACTACAACACTCTTGTACACAATTCCTTTGTTTTTTGCTATTTAGCTAGAATTTAATTTCTGGAAGTGTATTCTAAGTAGAGGTTAATCAAAACTCATGTGAAATCCAGGTCTTGGAGCACTTAAAATGAAAAAGTTTGTAAAATGTATACTCATGAAGAGTTACAGCAAAATAAAGGAAGTTTCTTTTTCTTAAACTGCACTTAAAACTCTTTATAGGATTCTGTCAGGAAAAAAGAGGCTACAATTTTTCTCCCATCGTTTATTGCAGTCCCATCCTTCTTTCTCCCCTAAGCACCCGTTTTTTTCTACAACTCAGATTGCTTTGTTCAAGAATCAAAACTGGGGGGGGTGTGTGTGTGGTGTTGTCAAAATTCTTGTTTTTTACTTTCCTGACATTCAGTATCCAAATTAATTTGAAATGGGATGTTTCTTGTCAAAATTATACTTTTAATACAAAGAAAATACAAGTGATCTTTTTAAAAAAATATTTTGGATGAAAAATTGGAGGCAAATCTCCATGTACTTGTGCCATGGTTTAACCTCAGCCAGCAACTAAAGACCACACAGCACTCGTTCACTTCCCTCCCATGGGCTGGCTGCAGTCCCTCCAGGGACATACCTGCTCTGTCCTGAGCTTATCCATGGCCACATGCTTTGAGGTATTCCAGCATGTCCTCATGCAAAGCCACTGATGTTTCAAGGGGTACCTACTGCAGCACGGACTCATGCATTGCCACAGATGTTTTGAGGTGTATCTTCTTCAGTGTGGACTTATCCTTGGGCCACAGTCCCTTCAGGGGTAGTGGCACAGACATAACCACGGCCACAGACGTTTCAAGATGTACCTGCCCTGGCATGGGCTTATCCTGGGGTTTCCTGCTCCCACGTGGCCTCATCCACAGGTCACAGTCCCTTCAACTTGAGTTCACACTGGAGTTCCAGCCTGTCCAGTACAGCAGCGATGCCCTGGCTATCTGCCAGCCCAGGCGCATGGCCATTGCTGTTATCAAAATGTTCCCAGGCATAGCAGAGTAAGGTGATCAGCAGTACAGCAAGCAGCGAAAGCAAAAAAGCAGCCATTAATGAGCACCAGACTCTAATGTACAGTAAGGCAAGCAAGCCCCATGGAAAGCACAGAAGCCTGCCAATTAATAGCTAAACAGCAAAACCAGCTATAAATCCGATCTAGTACATTCCAATCAAACCTGTCATTATCTTGAACCCTTTGAGCCCCACTTTGGGCACCAAAAAGGACTGTCGTAGTTTAATCCCAGCTGGAAAGTAAGCCTTACACAGCCACTTGCTCAGTCCCCGCCAGTGGGATGGGGGAGAGAATCTGAAGGGTAAAAGTGAGAAAGCTCATGGGTTGAGATAAAGGCAGTTTAATGAGTAAAGCAAGAGCTGTGCACGCAAGCAAAGCAAAACAAGAAATTCATGCACTACTTCCCATGGGCAGGCAGGTGTTCAGCCATCCCAGGATAGCAGGGCTCCATCATGCGTAACGGTTACTTTACTTGGGAAGACAAATGCCATCACTCCGAATGTCGCCCCCCTTTTCTTCCCTCAGATTTACATGTTGAACATGACATCATATGGTGTGGGATATCCCTTTGGTCAGTTGGGGTCAGCTGTCCCAGCTGTGTCCCCTCCCAGCTTCTTGTGCACCCCCAGCCTCCCCGCTGGTGGGGTGGTGTGAGAAGCAGAAGAGGCCTTGACTCTGTTTAAGCACTGCTCAGCAATAATGAAGACATCCCGTTGTTATTAACACTGTTTTCACCACAGATCCAAAACATAGCCCCATACTAGCTACTGTGAAGAAAATTAACTTTATCCCAACCAAAACCAGCACAACTTGCCTCAGATCTTCCTCAGTGACAATGAGGAAGATAATTTCTCTTGAAGAAATTAATGGAAAAAGTTGCAATACTAATATATTTACACTACACTAGTAGTTATATCCAGTTTTTAGAGGATAGTTAATACCTAGAGTTATGCAGTCAAATTCTGTTCTCGTTGAACATTGCATAAAGCTGAAATAATGCCATTGATTTAATTTCATTGAATTTTCTGATTGGAACTGAGGATGTAATTCAACTTAAGGAGCAACAAAAGTGGTCTTGAATGTCATATTCTCAGAGTACCATGGAAGGAAGAACAGACATCCCTACGTCAGCCAAATGTTTATTTTAAAAAAGTGATTACTGTTGTATGAATCAGCTAAAGGTTTCTCTGTGAAAGTTGCAGTAGTTTAGAACCATTTTGTCCTTCATAACCATTGTATGTATATGTATACTCCTCAAAAGCAATTGGGTGAATGGTAGTTGTCTTGCCATTTTCTGATCCATCAATACCTGGTTTGTCACTTGGGATGTTACTCTGTCAATGATGCCTTCATCTGCAGTTCTTATCAGAAATGAATAATGGTGTACACAACACTTTTTCTCCTGTAACATTCATGATAGTGTCTACCATATGTTCTCCATACATTTTTGTAAATACATTATGAGAACATATGCATATTATTCCCTAACTCTCTTATGCCAACACTTGTCTGAGATGTCCATAAAAGATGCTGTCTTGTGACAGTATAAAGATCCTCTGAATGCAATTAAAATTATTCTGAATATTTTGGGGTGTTTCAAATAGAACTTCATGCACTATTTAAAACTGCTTTCTAAGGCTCTCTTTGTGGCTTGATGTTTTACCTAAAATCATAGTGTGTGCAGATCACAGTTCATCATATTTAGCTGATGTTCAAGTATCCAGGATACATGAACTTTGGAGAAGTCTGTCATCAAACTTGAAGTGAGATTTTAGTATTGGGATTAGGTCTATACAGTGGATATATAAATGTAATCTTACTCCTTTGCTCTTGAGCATATAATTGTAGATATGATACTGAGAATCTCTTCAGATATTTCTCTTATTTTGTCTGTATTTTTATGAAAAACTGAAGAATTTAAACATGGGTCTCGTGTTCTTCAGTGAATGCTTGGTACCTAGTTCCTTTGCATTTTCATTGAGAAACTCAGCCTTTGTGATCTCTTAATTAAAATGGAAAAAAATGGAATATATTCCTTTTCAAAGATTGATACAAATATTCAGAAAGTTTGTATGGATATCAGCAACAGCCATAAAGCAATCAGATCTAACTTCTAACTTCGGGACTGTGGGTAAATGCATTAAAAAACCCCAAACCTGAGCCCCTTAATTTTCGGATACAAACTTGGTGAAGTCAGTAATATGACACAAATTAAGATGACATAATATATAATGGTTTGCAAGGAGAGTGATAGTTTTATTTTATCCTGCATGCAACCAAATGGCTATGAATACTTAAATACTGAAGGCTGATCTGTTCCATGTGTTAGGGGGGTTTACTTTGACAATAGGTTGTTTTTCAGAAGATTTGAAAAACAGATTCATGTCTTGGTAATCCAATGTGTGACCCAAGTGCTCCAGGTTATGAACCTGCAGAAGCGAACAGACATGCGGAAGGGATGAGTCATGTAATGCTGGTGATCCTTCCATGAGTGCTGTAAATTTCAGACTGTGGACAGGAGTTGGTATCTCAAACACAGACTGGTACCATGGATTGTGGTTAAAAGTCAAGAGCAACTGACAGATTTGTGTGAGTAACCTTTTGTAATGCCTCTTTAGAAAGGAGATCCTAATTGTTTCTCTTTGATGCTTTTCTATCAAGGTTTGCCTTTGTGGATGTTTGTACTGGCAAGGGTAATTCACTATTTATGGTATGCAGAATTCATTAACATTAGTTGCTGTATTGTGTTTTTTAATCACCAGCAACATGTGTTATGGAGTACAAATTTCCATCTGTAATGCTTATCACTCTGAAGTGGGTTAGCGATAAAGACACTTTTTAAACGAGTTAAAGCCACATCAGTGCACAAGTGAGGAAATCAGACTGAACAGATGATGTGCCACGCCCACAGACACACTCCTCTGGCCACAAGAGTGGATTCACTGGGAGACCTTTACTGGCCTTTTCAGTCTGTTTCACATTTGGCTAACACGTGTATCAGAGTTTTGGCTGGCAATGTATCTGGGCTAAAAATGGAGAGGAACAGGAGTAGGTCTCTAGGCATCTTTGACCATTTGCATCTGAGGAATCTCTTACAGCCATTATTGTTCTCTAAACTGAGCAGAATGATACCCTTTTGTGATCAATAGGATTTTAGAAAAAGAAGATTTTTTTTTAGAGTTATTTTTTTTTCTGTAAATATTTGTAGCCTCTGCTTTGGCAGAACCTTGACACAGAATCATGGAATCATATAATCATAGAATGGTTTAGGTTGGAAGGAACCTTTAGAAGTCATCTAGTCTACTCCCCCTGCTATGGGCAGGGACATCTTCAACCATATCAGGTTGCTCAGAGTCCCGTCCAACCTGACCTTGAATGTTTCTGAGGATGGGGCCTCCACAACCTCTCTGGGCAACCTGTGCCATTGTTTCACCACCCTCACTGTAAAATTTTTTTATTTTATATCGAGTCTAAATCTACCTCCTTTAATTTAAAACCATTACCCCTTGTCCTGTCACATCAGGCCTTGCTAAAGAGATTGGCACCACCCTTCCTATAGTCCCCCTTTAAGTACTGAAAGGCCACAATCAGGTCTCCCCGCAGCCTTCTCTTCTCCAGGCTGAACAACCCCAGCTCTCTCAACCTCTCCTCATAGGAGAGGTGCTCCAGCCCTTGAATCATTTTTGTGGCCCTTCTCTGGACCTGCTCCAACGGGTCCATGTTCTTCTTGTACTGAGGACCCCAGAGCTGGACGCAGCACTCCAGGTGGGGTCTCACCAGAGCAGAGCAGATGGGCAGAATCACCTCCCTTGACCTGCTGCCCACGCTGCTTTTGATGCAGCCCAGGATATGGTTGGCCTCCTGGTCTGGAAGTGCACATTGTTAGCTCATGTCCAGCTTTTCGCCCACCAATACCCCCAAGTCCTTCTCTGTAGGGTTGCTCTCAATCCCTTCATCCCCAGCCTGTATTGATATCAGGGATTGCCCCGACCCAGGTGCAGGACCCTGCACTTGGCCTTGTTGAACCTCATGAGGTTCTCACAGGCCCACCTCTCCAGCTTGTCCAGGTCTCTCTGGATGACATCCCGTCCTTCTGGTGTGTCAATTGCACTGCTCAGCTTGGTGTCATCTGCAAAGTTGCTGAGGGTGAGCTCGATCCCACTGTCTATGTAATTGATGAAGACATTAAACACTACTGGTCCCAGTATGGGCATGAAAACACAGCCCATGTGGCAAATATCTGCTTTAAGATTTTGTCATTTTGACAGAATCATAGAATAATTTAAGTTGGAAAGGACCTCTGAAAGTAAAGAAGTCTAACCTCCTGGTCAAAACAGGACTGATTTTGAAGTTAGACCAGGCTGCTCAGGGCTTTTCTCTAGGCAAAATTTAAATATTTCCAAGGATGGAGGTCCTACATCCTCTCTGTGCAACCTGGTCCAGTTCTTGATCACTCTCAGAGGGTCAATTTCTTCCTCATACGTAATCAGAAATTCTGGGGTTACAGCTTGTGTCTGCTGCCCTGTGTCATGTTGCTGTGCAGTTCCTGGGACAGTCTGTCTCTGTGTCTCCACATACTCCCATCAGGTAATGGCATACAACAATATAGAACTGCTAATGCAGCCCAGGAAGCTGTTGCCCTTTGTTGTTGCAAAGGGTGCTTTGCTGGTTTATGTTCAACTTGTTGTCCACCAGAACACACAGGACCTTTTCTGAAAAGTTTATTTCTGTCTACTTTTCTGCATACAGTAGAAAAACTTAGTGAGAGGAAATGGTGGAATTTGCATCTCAAGTTTAGGTAACTAAGTCTGTGAGCTAATTTTGCAGGCAGTCTCTCCAGTGTCTTCCTAGAGAGAAGCTCCTGCTCTGAATTGTCCTTTGGAAGAGCCTCCCTAGTATAAAGTTTGAGCAGAAACCCTGCTTAACTCTGTCTATGAAGTTAGATGCCTAAAACTGGATGGTTGATGAGCCCAACTTCATGCCATGTTGAAATTAAATCGTTTATCAATGTGTATTAATATTTTATTTTTAAAGATAGTGTGATTATATGTTGGGTACTTCTGCAAGATTTTAAAGAATCTGGGTTACAACTTCAAATCAGAAATATTTTGGTTTTTATTTCTGGCAGACATGGAGTGTCTAGTAAAAGTGCACTGGAATACTATATTTATAAGCTTTGTTTTATAGGATCTTTTTTTCCCTACTTTTGTTGGATTTGGGAGCAATATTTTTATATTTTCCATTAAGCTTTTTAACTAAAACTAAGCCTGGAAATTTGACAAATAAAATAAAGTGTATAAAAAAATCTTGTTTTAAAGAAATCAAGCTAGATTGTATTTGGAAAAAAAAAGGCTTATACTGTAAAAGGCTCTAGGTATCAAAACACTATTTAGAGTCCAATGTATACAGAAGAAAAGGTGTTTTAAATGAGTATTTAATGAATAATAAGCTGCTGAAGCGCTAGTTATTGCTGGCATTAGCTGGAAGGAAATGAAAACTAAGTGCTAAAAGCAGAAAGATATCTCTTTTATGAACGATAGTGTTTTGAGAAAAAGAAAGTTAAAATCTGAAGCCTTGATTGTAAAACAATATATAGCAGCATGAGGTTTTACAGGCCCTTTCTATTTCAGTTAATGCCTGTACATTTTAGAAAATAGAAAGATCGGAAAACAAATGATGTCTTATAGCTGTCAAGCTGTATGGTAAACATTTCAGAGCTGATCCCTTGAAGGGTGAATAAGTATTCTACTTAGGTTTTCCTCTTTTTTACAATTCAGAGTGATGCTACTCCTCTGATGATTTTTACTTTTATTTGCTAGTAAATTTCCTTTGGTAGCATTTGGTCTTCAGTGTCCTTTTCTTCCCCACTTAATGTTCCAGAGATTTCTTGTGAGCCATGAAAGCTAGATATGTTCTTCTCTAACTTGTGAAATAGTATGGTGAGTATTTGCTCATTCAGAACAATTCTTTCCTCTCCAGTAGTCATATACACTGGGAAGATGTACTAATAATGTGAGGAAGTAAAGCAAGGCTAGTCCAGTGAGCAATATGTATTCCTGACTCAAGTGATAGAGAAGCCAATGAGGAGAGGCTCTCTACTGGACCTCATACTCTCCAACAAGGAGAAGCTTGTTGGGGATGTGAAAGTCAAAGGATGACCAAAAGATGGTGGAGTTCAGGATCTTGAGTGGAGGAAGGAGGATAAAAATCAAGCTCATGACCCTGGACTTCAGGAAAGCAGACTTTGGCCTCTTCAAAGATCTGCTTGTAAGAGTCCCATGGGATAAGGACCTGGAGGAAAGAGGGGTCCAAGAAAGCTGGTTAATATTTAAGGATCTCCTCCATGCAATGAGTAGGAAGTCAGGCAAAAATGCCAGGAGGCCTTTGCAGATGAACAAATTGCTCCTGGCTACACTCAAACACAAAAAGGAAGCATACAGAGGGTGGAAACAAGGACAGGTAACCTGGGAATAATACACAGACATTGTCTGAGCACACAGGGATGAGGTTAAGAAAGCTAAAACCCAAATGGAATTGAATCTGGCCAGAGGTGTTAAAAAACACAAGAAGGGCTTCCGTAAGTACATAGATGACAAAAGGAAGTCTAGGAAAATTGTGGGTCATTGCTCAATAATGCACCTCATAGACAAGGTGTTTACATATGGGCTGAATGAGCAGACAGTGAGGTGGACTGAAAACCGGCTGAATGGCTGGGTCCAGAGGATGGTGATCAGTGGCACAAAGTCTAGTTGGAGACCAGGAACTAGCAGCATACCCCAGGGACCAATACTGGGTCCAATCCTGTTTAACTTCTTCATTAACAATCTAGATGATGGAGCAGAGTGTACCTGCAGCAAATTCGGTGATGACACAGAACTGGGAGGAGTGGCTGATATACCACAGGGTCATGTGGTCATCCAGAGGGATCTCAGCAGGCTAGAGAAATGGGCTGTCAGGAGCCTCATGAGGTTCAACAAAGGAAAACGCAAAGCTTGGCACCTGGAAAGAAACAAACCCATGCACCAGCATATGCTGAGGACCAGTTGGCTGAAAAGCAGCTTTGCAGGAAAGCACCTGGGGGTCCTGGTGGACAAAAAGTTGAACATGAGCCAGCAGTGTGCCCTTGCTGCAAAGAAAGCTAATGGTATCCGGGCTGCATTAGGAAGATATTTGTCAGCGGGTCGAGAGAGTTGATTTTTCCCCTCTACTCAGCACTAGAGAGGCCACACCTTGAGTCCTGTGTCTGTTTCTGGGCTGGAGAGAGTCCAGAGAAGGGCCACAAAGATGGTGGAGTGGAGCACCTCTCCTATGAGGAATTGTTGAGAAAGCTGGGACTGTTTAGCCTAGATAAGAGAAGGCTTGGGGCAGGAACTCATCGATATATATAAATATCTGAAGGGAGGGTGCAAAGAGGACAGAGCCATGCTCTTTTCAGTGGTGCCCAGTGACAGGAAAAGAGGCAATGGTTGCACACAGAAACTCAGGGTATTGCTTCTGAACATCAGGAAACACGTTTTTACTGTGAAGGTGACAGAGCACTGGCACAGGTTACCCAGGGAGGTTGTGGAGTCTCCATCTTTGGATATATTCAAAAACCACCTGGACATGGTCCTGGGCAACCAGCTCTTGGTGGCCCTGCTTGAGCAGAGGGGTTGGACCGGATGACCTCTAGAGATGCCTTTGAACCTCAGCCATTCTGTGATTCTGTGACATGTAGGTTAGAGTCTGGGGGTCAGAGTTCCAGTTCTAGGCATTTATAATTAGTAAATAAGTACACCAGCAAAAAGTTTGGCTGTAAACAAAACCATAATCTGCTCCCAAGGCATAGTATGTTCATCTACATAGGATATTTGGCCAATATTACTCACCTTTCACTTTGTGAACTTTGACTAGTATCAATGAGTTTGATAAGGGAAATATGTAAGTATTTCAGATTGTGGTTACATATTTTTCAGAGCCACTTTCCGCAGATTGTGTCACATGGACCCATCAGCACTCAGTATGGTTTGTTACGTTCTCAACATGTCTGGACGATGACAGCAAATTCTCTGTGGTCTTTACAGTGAGCAGCACCCCCGCTCTGAGGTCAGAGTCCCTGAGTTACTCCAGTGAGAAGGAGGTAGGCTTTCCATGAATATGGAAATACATCATCTGCCAATACCACCTTATATGACTCAGAGTCCACATGCTGCATCAGGCAGTTACCCTCCCATCCTGGGTAAACCCATCAGGTATCTGGGTAGACAGTCATACAGGCAGAGGGATCAGCAAGTAAAATACTTCTTCCTGACTCCCGCTATATATCTGTGCTATACATGCCTTTAAAAGTAGAGTAGTATTTGATCATATGACTTTAAAAGTAGACTAGCTTTGATTACTTTATAACGTGGGCATCTAGATGAAGAAGACAGGGTAGGGTGTGGTATATAAAATCTATAGGGTATATCTTTGGTGTAAATGTTTTGATTTAGAATAGGGTAATTCTGGGTTTCAACTCTGCATATTCCTGATTGGTACTCGTATGAAGTGCTCAGCTGTTAAATGATGGCACTAAAATTCTGCCTGAAGTTGCTTTCTGAACAAGTCCTTCCTGTTTTCAAAAGATGACCATACTGTATTTTCAAAAGCCCTCTAGCTACTGCAGAGCCAAAGTCAGCAGTGTTTCCATTGAACTTAGATTCCTAGGGCCTGAATTATTTAAAAATTGGAACTTAAACCTGTTAGGCTGTTTTGAATGTTTTCTTCTTGTAGCTTAGGCTTTGTATGGTTGAAGAGAACATGTCTACAAGTAAATACTAGAGATATTATCCCACAAATAGCCATGTAATTTGTTCTTCCTGCATTTGAATTAGTTAACCTAAATATATTCTAGCAGTAAATAATTATAGCTGTGTAGGCAGAATGCATAGGGATCATCATCACAGCCTGAGTGACGATTAGTGTGTTTGAAAGAAAAATATTAAAATTTTCCATATTTGACAGGTTATAACAAAACACTGAGTTTTATAGTGTCATGCGCCTGTCTTCTTCCTTCTGTGGTGCCGGTTTCCAATACATGCATAGGTACAGCTCGTTGCAGAATCTTTGTTCTCAAATCTTACAGTGCTAATAAGGAAGCTATTAATGTGTGACTTGTGAGTAGCACTGAACAGAGAGTGTGAAAGGTGAAGCTCCTGTTTAATGTGATTTTTTTTTTAGCAAACTGTAGATTTTTCTGAACAGACACATTTAGATAGATATGATAAGTACTGATACTACTGTTGCCTCAAGGTAACATCACTAAAAATATTATGCTTCCTATTAGACAAAATTTATCTGTCACAAAACTTAAATATGGTTTCTGGAATTATGCTGGTGTGAATTAGCAGATTGCTCTGAATAGCTCCAGAAGAAACATGATCCATCTATTTCCAGATATAAATACGTTGTGGCAAACATTGTGAAGAAGAAAGTGCCTGCCATTGTTACTGGCTTTTCAACTGAAGTCTGACAAGATCCTCTCTGACTGTGTCTCGGAGTAAGATAGCATGACTGGTCTTATTGTTTTCATAGTTCGTAAGATAGAATGCAGCCTCTTAGATAGATTCTAATGATCATACCTGAAATTGTTAAATTTCTTCTTCCAATATACTGAAAGTCTGACTGCCATGCTATCAAATGAATTTTAAATTATGGGACAGTCGTAATGTGTACAAGCCTGCTTCCTATTCATATCATATTTCCTTAAGCTGAGTACTATTTCTGATATCTAACCACAGCATTTTTAGAAATAATTTCTTCTTGCCACATAATTTCGTCTTTCTAAATTTGGTGTCTGGGCTACAGATGGAAAGAATATGTATATTGGTTCTCTGCAAATTAAAGTAGCATCATGTCCTTTTTTTGTGTCACATGGAAATCGATACTTTGTACATTTCATTTTCTAACTGCAATATCTGGGTGATTTATGTACTTTGAAGAAAGACTGATGTTTTTCTCCTATAGTTAGCATTATTAGAAGATGTGTAGATGACTGAAAAAGATCTAGAAATTCTACATGAGCTGAAGAAGGTGATACTTGGATTGGAAGCTCTAGAGAAAATGGAAATATGTCAAAGAGTTAATTCACAGAAGCTGCTTTTCCTTGTAGTGCTATCTTAAGCTTTTAGCTGAAATCAGCACTGTGTTGTTGCAAGTTTGTCTCTAAGATAAAGAACAAAACTAGATTTGATCACTGGTGATCACTAAACTGATAATCTGTTTAAACAGATCAATGAAGAACCATTCTTATCAGCTAGGCTGACCTTCTGGATTATTCAGACTATAGAACTTCATCCACTTTCTGTATTAAGATAACAATTTATTTAGTTTAGGATAAAACAAGGCTTTTGGAAACAGTCCTCTGTAAGCGGCAAGGAAACTCAAGATAAGATCATTACCTTCCCCCCTCACATTTTATTCAAAGTCTGCCCAAGACTGACAACATGCTTTCAAACATATTCTTCATATCTTTTGAGCAATCCCTTCCTAAAAAAATGCTACCAGTGATTGGACAAGCCAGTAAAGCAAGGTAAAACTTTGTTTTCCTGAATGCATATAATTATGAAGTCTTCTTTAGGTAATGTTTTACTTTCCTCAGGAGGTTATATTCCTAATATAACTAATATTTCTAATATTTAAAATATATTACTTGTATTTGTCTTTAAGAATTACGACCCTTGTATCACAAGCCCCTAGTGCACATATTGGGGAAGTGGGGTACTGGGAAGGAATGAAAAAAATTAAGGGTTATTTAATACTACTCTGTGGATAACCAAGTTCCTTTGCACTGCAATGTTAGCAAATGAATAGAATAACACTAATACGTAAAATCAATCCTTAGATTTGAAACAGTTGGTGTAATTTGTTCTATCTGGGGTTTTACTCCATCCCAATGATTTTTCTTTATCATCTGTTTACTCTAGGTATTACCACTCTTGGATGAAGAGGAGTTATATGTCCAATACTAAAGCAGTATAGCAAACAGCAGTGATGATTTTCCTAACCAGCCTGAAAAGCACTTTCTGCTCAGAGTTCCACTGATGCAAAAAGGAATTGTGAATATATTCATTCTGCCAGGTGTGCAGCAAAAGCTCTGAATACAAATACAGTCTAAAATATCTAAAGGGAAAATTCCTCAGGGAGTAGAGATATGGGAGGTGAAGGGCGGAAGCGTGGTTTCAGGAAGTACTTTTCCTTTAGAATTACTGTGAGTTTCTAAAAGTGGGTTTGATGGCAGGCACTCAGAAGATGGAGGCATACATGAATTAAAACCCATTCTGTGAATCTGCCTGTGGTGCTGGGAATTAATTACATGACCTTTACGAAACCCTCCTAGTTTGTAGCAGCAGATCAACCCATGCAGTAAAACCTAGACTTTCTTCAACACAGTACTGGCACAGCAACTAGCTTGGATAAATGTTAAGACTGTAAGACTATAATCTTGATCAAACCTGATATGTGAAGTTGCAGAGGAGTGATTCATTCCCCTCTAGCTTCAGACACATAATAAAGGTGCCTAATTTGGGGTCAAACTCACTTTGCAGCCAACAAAGATAGCATTACTTCCAGAAGTCAATTTTAGCCCATTTTTCTCTTTCTATTGATTACAGAGCAAATGCAGTGGGGTCAGGCTACCCTCAAATTATATGCCACAGTGAAGTACTTGAAGTTAAGTGGGATAAATCTGGTTGTGATCAGTTAATCCAGCTGGGACCAGCCAAGATCAGCCTAGATGTCTCAGGAGTGCAATGAAATTCAATTTACTTGCTCTTAGGGTGAGGTAGAATAATACTGTCTTTGGTGATTGTTAAATAGCATTCATGTTTATGGCAGAGATCTGTCCTTCTTAACTGGCTCTTTATCCAGACTGTGGTTGCCCAGTGGGACAACAGAATATTCTTTTTAAGTCATTCCATGTGAAAGTATTAAATGAGTGCCTCAGACCTTCTAGGGGATATTTATTGCCCTGTCTCTGCAACTCACTCCAATCTATGGCTTTCTGTGCCTGTGGCAGTCTCTGACAGCACAATCAGCCATAGAGTGGGGGAAGACCTCTTCCTCCAGGACCACCTTGTTGGTCCTGCCTCCTCTGTATGATTGCCCATGCAGGGGTGGAGGCTTCAGACTATGGGTTTTATCTGGCTGTCCTCAGAGACTGTGTGTTGCTGGACTGCTGAGGGCCCATGGGGCCCTGCTGGGTCCCAGCAACCAGCAGAAGGGATTGGGCACAGAACCTGCTGCCAAAGGGTAGCAGCCTACCCCTCACCATGCCTGAGATACCATGATTTTGCTGATTTGTTCCACTGCCCACAGTGATTACCATCTTTGCCTATGCCTCAAGTCAGTGAATCATGATTAGTGAAGGGAGGGCATGAATGGTGAGATTTATTACATATCTTACCTTCCAGACAAATTTCAGGCTCAAGAAAACAGAGTGGCTACTGAATTAAAAAAAGTTTCATTAAGCGATGTATGGGGCTTTCTAGATACCTTATTGTGATCAATATTGCAGAGGCCAGAAAGAGAACAGTGACCTATCTAAAAAATTACACTGTGTCTTCTTTTTCTGCTTGAATTCTAGAGGCTTCTTCACTACAAATGACAGGCTGCTGCCTGTACCAAACAGGAGGATTTTTGGTTAAGTGGAGTCAGTACTGACCATACTGAGAACTAAAGAAATCAAACTTTTTTGGACATCAGGTGCCATCAGAGACACTACTGCCACAAATATGAAACAGAAAGATAGAAAATGATCAATGCACCAGAGGAAGAGTTCTTGAAAAGAGGCAGAGTACCTCATAGCCATTAGAGAGGAGAAAACTAAGTAACCTTTTTTTGTAACTGGTGGCAGCTGAGAATCAGCAAAAGAGCCCAGGAGAAATCCTGCACAGTTGGGTATTTGTCAGTATGCAGTCCTTGTCAGGGTCTCAGCACTGAAACTGAGTATCCTCTTCCTGAAACTCTGCCTGATGGATATGTTGATTGCTTTATGTAAACTGAAGGTAGTAGCTCATCTCAACCTGTAAGACAATCAG
Organism: Sula dactylatra; assembly: GCA_013389905.1. Lineage (NCBI taxonomy): Eukaryota > Metazoa > Chordata > Aves > Suliformes > Sulidae > Sula > Sula dactylatra. The sequence continues at coordinate 37,281 of WEKW01010909.1, read as the reverse complement.
GCAACAGGCTTGTGAAGAGATCTTCAGTTACCCAGGGGTGACAGATCAAACTTCTTGGGGTTTATATACGCTATGACAGATAAAGGGAACATTTTGCATGTTGCCAGGGGCAGGTGGGCAACTGAAAGATGGGATAACTTTCCTAAAAACTTGCAGCTATGGAAAAGCCTCTGAAGTCTATCATCAATAAATCATTGGGAGATTGCCACAACGGATCATGATGCCTGACAAAACATGACTTCAGACATCCTAGACAAGTTCTGACAGAAGGAAATGTCCAATAAATTTTTTAATGGTAATTTCTGTTCCATAAAGGAAGGAAAACCCAGAAAATTTTAGAACTGAATTTTGCAAGATAAATGTTTACGCTTTTGTACAAACTTTGGCCTCTGTACAAACTCTGTGGGAGAGAGGAGACAGTACATATTGCCTGTCCTTGCCAATCGTTCTCTATGGTGATAGAGGTCATCCAATCTGTACTCTTTCCTCATTGTATTTAAAGTGACTAGTCACATAATGAAAGAGAAAGAAAGAATGATTTTTTTGAAAAATCACAGGAGAATTGGCTTTGCAAATATCAACTCTACCTTAAAGTTAGCTTTCTCATTCTAAATTAAAGATTCTCATATGTTATATTCCAATTAATAAATGACATCATATTCCAGAAAGGGTGCCAACATTGTTGCAGTTATAGATAGCTATATGGCTTCTTTTTAGAATTAGGTCCCTGTCCTAACTTTGAGTTTGTTTGGAGTTGGTTTGAGTGAAAGGGTTTCTGCAAGTCAGACACCAGACTTGTAATTCAAGAAGCTACAGAACTGGCTGCTGTTAGGCGGCAATGTGTGACCCTAGCTAAAAAAAGACATTGTAAAAGGCTGCAACTTTAAGCAATCTGATTATAATGCAGTTAAGATGCTTTAGAAATGCAGGACTAATTTCTAAGAACATTGCTATCATAACTATCTTGCCTCTGGGACACAAACTAATATAGCTGCATGACACTACATTACAGTATTAGTGAAGAAGAGTGTGTGTGGTAGTCCTCTTCTGGTCTCATCCTAACCTCTCTTGCATTGCAATACAACCTCATCTGGCTTCTCCTTGAACTGGCCCATGCCTTTAGCTGGCAGAGAAGAATTCAGAGTAAACCAGTCTTGTGTAGACATGCCAGCATGTTCAAAGCTGGTTTGGGTAGCTCCACATAGTGCTGCACTGTATCATACAGACTTACCCACCCTCCCTGTGCCTGCAGCCATTATGACTGTTTATGTAGGCAGAAATATAACCAAGTGCCTATGTGATTGCACCCCTAGTCCAAAATAACCAGCTTAAACATAGGGACAGGGAGACTGATCATAGGCCCCAATTAAACACATTTTTCAGTGCTCCTGTGTGATCAAATATGAACATGTCTTTATACTTTTTGCTATATCTCAATCAGGCTATCCATATGAAGATGCTCATAGCCTTTAATGCAGATTTAGAATGAAAGAGTCTTTTGAAACTGTAAATGATGCACGGACGAAGTGTCTCTCTTAGATATCTATAATATTAGGAGAAAATAACCCCTTCAAAATTGCATTGACCGAGCTACCAAAAATCTACAGGATGCTAGTAATAATAAAACAGCTCAATAGTACACAAATTCCTGACAGCTATTAAGATTGCAAGAAGCCAATATAAACCCCAGAAGTGTAAGTCTGATAGTCTGTTTGATCACAATCTTGAAAAGATAAAACAAAAAAGACAGATAGCTGTACATACCATGTTGTTTTATCCTCTGTTTTTTCAGCTATTACACTTTCTGAGTCAAGAATGTTGAATAATAGTTTCACAAAATTGGATTCTTAAGCATTTTTGAGTTAAAATGCATAACAGTCTCCAGAGATTATAAACATGTGCTTTCCTCCTTTAAAATCTAAATGTGGTAAGTTTTCTTCTGAATTTAATTTCTAATATATGCCTTTTTAAAAAAAGAGTATTTGGAGGAGAGGTAACTGCCAAAATAACAGTTGAAGGAAGAGAATAATAGCATATTTTCTATCTATGTAGTAATTATTGTACTTTTTCCCAAAGAATGCAGTCAACATTAACTTTTTGAAAGGCTTGAATGGGTCACTGCATTGAAGGAAAACAAATTTGGAATTCCTTCTTGTATTGTCAGCTGTTTGTACATGTAATGACAGTGTTATGAACTGCCAGAATAGTAAATACACAACATCACTGCCAAATCAGATGGGATTTAAACCCGCCATAATAATGTTTTCATAATTACAGAGGAATGTTTAGTGGCCTGTGGAAAGAAAGCCGAAACTGGTGACACTGAATGATCTGTGTATACTTAACTGCAACGTTACCTCTCAGATTTTTCTCTTTTTTCTTTTCTCTTTACCTGCTAATTGTTGATTTGTTCATTTAGCTATACTTACACCTGGTGCCATTGGGGCCCACGGATGAGCACATTACTCCTGCTTAGGAGCTGAACTTCCATATTAGATACCTATTAGATCTCAGATTAATAGACCGATGAACCTGACAAATCTGAATATCATAGCTGAGATAAAAGTTAGCTGGTTTCATAAGACATAAGCACTTGTACATAACTATACAAGATGACAAATGTCAAAGTGTTAGATTTTAATGGATCAAAAGATTCAACCCTTTTTTTTAATGGCTTTGTTTTTTGTGGTTTTTAGGGAAAATGTATTTTGGTCATAACCTCTATATATGTATCACCTAATTAAAATAGAACCAGAAGCAATGAACTTATTCTCTACAAATTAGATTACAAATTTTGTCCTTTAATCTCACTGTTCCAAATAGCAAATGTGCCAGATGAAAGAGACCAAAGCAATAGTTACATTTATGTATCCTAGAAAATATGTCTACTGAGCTGAATTATTTGCTGAATTATATTTCTAGCATACTCCATATTATTTTAGCATGATTGGCTTGTTTTTTTACTAGTTAATGTTTAATCCCCTGGAAGACGTTTGCTTCAGTTCTACACCATATTTCTCCCTCTGAAAAGCAAAGGCAAAGATATTGTAAACACATTTTCTCAGATGCATGGTTTTCCTTTTGTCCTAAATTGTATCATAAGCACTGAAACATTTTTTCTTGCTCTTGTAGGTCACACATTATATTCCTGACATGCAAGCATCAAAAGTTCTTTGAGCTTTTAAGATCTCATTATATGAAGAACTCATCAGCAAAAAAACCACTCAAAAAACAAAACTAAAACTCAGATGAACACTATTCTCTGCATTAATCAATCTTCTTACTTTGTATGCTGCAAGCATTTTAGGAACTGCATGTGCCTTTTGAGGATCCATAGCTGCAAAACTGTTATCCTTCCAATAAACAAACTGGAATATTTGGTGTTCAGATTTTATTCATGCATGAAACAAAATGTGTTAGTAAGAAACTTTTATTGGGTTCATTTTCATGCTGTTTCTTTAGTCTTCTTGACAAGTAACTTTGTCTTTCATTGACATATTTAAAGTCTTGATAAAGGAATAACCACAGAAAAAAGTTGAACACAAAATAAACCATGATAACTTCTAGATCCTCAAGCAGATGTCTGGACTAATAACAACAACAACAGCAACATCGACAACAGCAACAACAACGCACCCCTCCTTCCCAAATGCTTTCAAGCAAAAAAGTCCTCTGAACCTGTTTCAATGTGTTGGAACAGAATGAAAAGTATGAATAACCATTTTACACTATCATTTGGGTGAGTTATAGAGGATTTTTTGGTTGCTCTCTTCTCATTGCCTTCCTTCATATCTTCTGGACATATGGAAGAGATTATACTAAGTTATTTCAAAAAAATCAAATTTACATGATAGGAACTTGTGTTATGGTTGGTTAACTTATACTTTATGGTAATGTCTGAATACCACATAAACTGAGATAGCAATATTTTGCTTTTCTGAGGGGTTTGTGGTTTGCTTTCCAGAAGTGTTAGGCTAAATACTCACTTATATGAAACTGAACTATTGCAGCTGCTTTTATTATACAGGGTTGTGATCCAAAGAAGAAAAAAGAAAAGGATTAAATATTTGGAATATATTGCAAATCATACTGAGTAACATCCTTCTCTATTCAGTGCTCAGAGCACTTGCAGTTCAGAGGTGCAGATGTTGCTTATGCATGTGGGTGACTAAATTTGACAACCTGGGTGCTCTGTGGTCAGACTTGTGCTCTGCACCTGTGTGATTCAACAGGAGAAAAGAACTGGCAAGGCTACCTCAGGGTCCACATACAGCATCTCCCATCTCCCAGTCCATTAGAAGAAACAGCTACTCTGGCAAACAGGAGCTCACAAAAACACAAAGGATATTTGTAAAATTTGTTTTTTCCTTCAAAATAGAAGCAGATCTCATTATTTTTGGGACTTAATGAGACAAAGCCATAACAAGACCTCCCTTGGCTGGTAGCTAAGTTAGGAAAAGAATCAAGATGAAAAGTGAAAAGAAAACCCAACTTTTACAGGAGTAATTAGCCACTGGAACAGACTATCAAGGGAAAGAGGGAATTTATTGTTGCTTGGAGTCTCTGTGAAAAAAGACTGCTTTAAAAATTGTGTTTGCTGATGCCTGTAATATTTATGATGTGTCTTGTGATGCTTGGTGGATGCTGTGTTGAGCCAGCTCCTGTGTTTATTTGAAATGCTCAGATTTCAACTCACAAAGCAACATTTCTAGCCTTCTGGTCATGCTGAAGAGTTTGTATGGCCCAAGTGATGCCTAATGCCTCCATACTGAAAAGGCAAATAATGATACCTAAATGTTTTTAAAAATCTCAGGGTTTTTAAGTCAGTCTCATAATTTCTGTGCTTAATTTATGATCCTTGAATCTTTGGAGTTGCCAATACTGTAAAAAAATTTTTCTCTACCAGTTCTCTACCATCTGAAGGAAACGTGAGCGAGCTAAGAAACGTGTAGTAGAACTGCAGCAACTGCAGGTTCTCAGTGAAACCTCTCTCCCTGAAATATCTTGACTACATTTTCTTAATTTTTTTTCTGGTCTTAAAATGATTCAGTCTAAATGCCATGTATTACAATGGAAAATTCAGTGTCTTCTTTTGCTAGAAACTAACTGAAAACTGTAATTAACACACATGAAGCATACAACATATTGCCAGTGCCACTATATGCTTGAAAAATATATTTGTCCTTATTTCTGCCTCACCATCAGACATTGTCTAGTGTCTATTACCCACCCTGCATCTAAAACCTCAGTTGTCTTGATGTTAGGGTATTTAGGGTTGATGTTTTGTCACATTTTCCCTTTGAGCTTGTATTCAAGCATGTATCTCAATCTTACTGATTGCTAGAGAACCTGCAGCATCTCACCACCCATTGCCTGAAGACATCTGGGAACCTCCTAAGGCCTCTGTTGTCTGCTGTCTACTCTGCTTTTGAAGCTCAAATGGGAACCTACTTTGTTACCATTTGGATAAAATTTGCTGTGGACCTGTGAAACTTGTTAAAGTGAGAAGTGCATTGTTTTTATTCTGGTTTTCTTTTTTAAAAATAATCCTTAATTCAAAACAGGTTAAATAAATAGGCAATCATTTATTTATAACATCAGAAATAGACAGCACACAGATGTTCATAGAAGAAATAAATGAAGAAATATAAGAAAAGCTGTTTAGTTTATTTCACTAGGATTAGATAAGAAAGTTCTCCCTTTCTTTCTCTAAATGGGATTGTTTCTTCTCTTGTCAAGATCATATTTGGGTTTCGGGCTTTATGCTTGCCACCTCTCTCCTGTGGTGGAGTATTCTACTTTTTTTATTCAGCTGCTTCAATTAAATCTTCCAGGTGTCCAGACCATGCATTTTTTCCCTCTGCAATGACTTATGTCTTGTGTTTTATCCTAGGAGAGACAGTCTGGCTCCCCACCAAATTTAAGAAAAAAAAAAAAGAGAGATGATATCCTTTCTGTAGTTATGTAAATACGTTTTTTTCTACTGGGACTCATCATCTGCTCTTAATTGATTAGTAAAGAGCAATTTGCTTCAATGAGGTGTGCAACTGTCTCCTTCCCTTTCATGACTATTTCTATTTCTTCAGTAAGGAATGTATTATTCTTAGACCTTACTCTATTATCAACTTTTACATTAAAAACATATACAAAAAGCCAAGTCTTAACTGTAACTACTTATTACTAGCTTTTGACTGAGATCAGACATGATGTCACAGAAGTCCTCTGACAGTGTATTTGGGAGTGACTAATCCACTACTTCTTCCTTTTAGGTAAGCAATAGTATTATATATAAGATATATTTCCCCTGAAAGTAGATATGTGTATGAGACTGTATTTCCCAATTAGGTAACTGGAAATGAAAGTACCCTGATCTGCAGTCCATTTAATTTTCCAAGAATATACAGATGCATAACTCAGATCTGTAAGAGGGTTTTGGGGGAGCTGGCTAAAAATATTCCATAAAGTAGTTTTCTTTTAGCTGTTGCTTTTAGTTTATATTAAAAGCAAACTTATTTTTTCAAATTATGCTTTTATGAATGCTTTTTGGCCTATATCAGTGGCAGAAGTCCTAAAATAAAGTTTTATAATTTGTTAGTACCATTCTAAGGTATCCTTATGGGGAAGTCTCATTTATCCTTAGAAGAGCTAAAGATCTCTGCAAAAAAGCTCCATACTCAGTATCAAGTAGGTAAAGGTTAGAAACAGATTTGGAATCTCTGAAGCAAAGACCCTCAACTTGTTCTCCTCTAAAGCCCTGTTTTGCTCTTTTGCTTAGTCTCTCAGGACTGTAAATTATTTAGGAGTGTATTAGGAAGTTAATGTGGAGAAAATTCTCTTGCATAACATTTGCAGTTTTAGAAGTCAGTTTTAGAGGAATAAATACCTCTGAAAAGAAATATGCAATCCCATAAATCTTTTCCTGTATTGACACTGAGGACAGCACTTCAGACATGAGGACGGTTCTGAGTGGTAGCCAGAGGGCTTATGTCTTGCAAGACATAGGTATCTCCTGATTTGCTCCTTACATTCATGGACCCTAAGATCATAGCCAAAGGTGATAAACAGTCCAGAGGACTTAGATCTCAACTTTAGTGTCTTTGTTCTCCATTAGTCTTTCTGCCTGCAATTTAAATTGAAGGAACTATAAAAACAACATTCTCTCTACTTTCCTACACAATTGCAATCACCATATCATTGTGCATCTCAGATACACTAATTTATATTTGCAGTAGTTTACTAAATAAAGGAAATGTTATTTCCATTTTACAGGTGGAGAACCAATGTACAAGGACATTCACACAGAAAGGTTGGGACTAAGCTACAACAGCAAACCAGAAATTATGCCCATCAACACAAATATATCTACATGCACACACATCCTGTTTGGAAGCATGGGAGAGAAATATTTTCAGTAGTCTAATTCTACCTCTTGTGCTGGAAATATGGAGAAGTACAGAAATCTAGAAAAAGTGCCTTTTGTTGTCTTTGGATGATGAATCCCTGTTTCATTGACTACTAGCAACTAGTATTCTTTATTTATATATATATTATAAATATATA
>WEKW01010909.1:965-29549 GCA_013389905.1 Sula dactylatra | reverse complement strand
TCTGCTGAAATAGATATGGATTTTGCCATTGACTGTGCTGAAGCCAAGCTATTTTTCATTGCTTTCAAGAGAACTCTTGGCCAAGTAAACCCTTGGCCAGTATAAAAGGAGTTTCAATTTAAGTTATTTTTAATGGAAATCTGTTGAGGTATTTATTGTTTATTCAGTTATTTCTTTGTCTTATTACTTGGGCAACCATTCATATTGTGTGTAGGTTTGCCTTAGAAAAGGTTTCTTTAAATTCATTCTACACTGTACTTTCATTCTATTTAGACAAAATCTTTAGTACAAGGGCAGTTTACATACTCAAACTGGAGCTTAAAGAAACTTAAAAAACATTGAGCTGAGACAAGGAACATTTCTGATGTCACTAAATACCTAAGAAGGGTGTGTGTGCATGTTCACATGCAGGCATGGGTGTGCATTGTTCACATCTAACAAGTGCTGTAGGGTGTGCACAGAAAACCTTTGGACTTTTAATCGGAACTTTCCTAAACTTTCTAAACCTCTTTTGTCTGCAAAATTTCATGGAAAATCTCATATGAGGAAGCTGACTTGTGATATTTTGTCACTTGTATCTCCAGAGCTAGAAAAGCTGACACATACCCAAATAATTCAAAGCAAAGTTAGCCAAAGGCTTTGAACCTTAGGGATGTAGTATAAGTTTAGTTTGGATTTGGAGCAATTGCTCTTAGTGGATCTTATTTTATTTTAACTTGTTTATTCACACTAGTTGGTAGTGGGTCATCCTGAGGGTTGTTTAGTAATTAGAGCCTGGGAACTGAAATTCTGGAACTAGGCACCGAGTGGATGCACAGCTACAGCAGTGTCAGTACTGGAGGTCAAGATTTAATACATAGATGTATGTCCCTTGAATGGGTCGAACTCCAAAAGCTTTACACATTGATGGGCTGATTACCGAACACACTAACCCATAATAGGTGCCGTGTTCTGAAATAATTTGCTGTCTTGTACCAGCATTATCACCCCCTTCAGAGGTGAGTTTAAAAATGATTTCTTAGAAGGCTAAAACCCTATTTTATGACAGTTTAAAAGGATAATTAAATTTAAATTATTCTTTTTATTCTTCTAAAATAGGAAATAACTAACCTGGGTGAAAGCGCATGGATCATTGTGACTTTTGCTATTATAGAAAATCTATAGCTATGGACATTGATATATCCTTTGTTATACAATACAATTACTTTGTGGAAGTTTTATTAAAGATAAACTCTATTTTACTTACTTTTTTTTAAAAAAAAAGAAGACTACAAAAGAGCTTTCATTTAAGATCTAATTGATTTGTTGGAGGTCAGTCTCCTTATGCCCCTTTTGATTGATTGGCTGAAAAAGGATTTTTCAAATAGGAGGTAAAGAAGCATTGAAAAAATTGGCCTGCATTAATAAAATACAGTATTCTGTTAGGCATAAATTTGGGCAAGGTTAGTGTCCTGTCAGGTCAGATACCCTTACTCTTACTGAGTAGTGTTTTACCAAAAGTAGACTTAGCGGACATGCATACATTGACAAGTCCTGGAGAACTTCTTAGGCCAGTATCCTGGTGACCATCCTAGCAACACCCCAGTGCTATTCTGAGGCACAATTTATCTATGAACAGGTCACTCTCACTCCTCCATCGCCTGTGGCGCTCAGGCATGCGGACTGAGAGAGGATGATCTCATACTCTATTATGGAGAACCACAGGACCAGGGACAAGCTCCAGCAAACACAGTGACACTCATTGGAGTTTGATTGATACTGTGCTGCAAAATACTTGAAATAGAGAGCAGGGATATAAAAAATTAGTCCTTAAGTTAGACACTTTTACCAGAAGTCCCACCTCCTGCAAAGTTACCAAGATATTTTACATTGACTTCAAGAACCTGTGAATCTACCTCTTGTTCTGCTTCTGAATTACAGGACTTCTTTTTAAAAGGACTTTTCTTACCAAGTAGGGAATAATTTTCCTACAAAACGACACAAATGAAAATATAATTGAGCTGAATTATCTGAAGACACTCTGGCTGTGTGAGTTTAATTTAATATAATTTAAGCAAAATAAAATAAAATGTTAACATTAAATCTGGGAATGAGAATATGTAAAGATGGATTTTCCTGGCCATGCATTTTCAAATTTCCTGTTTTATTTAATTACTATAAATAGAAATATATATGTAGTTTGGTACAGGCCAGGGACCTTGTTGCACAGCAGTAGGACTGGCCCAGATGGTTTCTCCAGCCCTTCAGTTCCTCTCCACACATCTGCATAGACAAGATGCACACTTAAATTTGCTTTTTGGGTGACTGCTGGATTACTTTCCTCATGCATGGGAATATTTTGCACATGTACATTCATAAATGGGTACGGTGGATACATTATGGGTAGGAGGTTTTGAAAGTAAAATTCCAGGTTCCCTCTCATATGATTTCTAGTTGCTGCAGCCAGATCTTTTTATAAGTTGGTTCTTGACTTTCCAGAAGTTATTTGTGAACCACATTTTATTCATGAGTCTCTGGTTATTTGGGACTATTACCTTCTGTAGGTGAGTACCTTTATCTCTAAAGAGCATGAGAAGGGAAAAGATACAAGTGACCCTTAAATGGCACAATAAAGGGTAATGAGGTGTGCTTACCTGGGATGAAAGTGCTGTAAGAGGTATATAAACAGAAAGCAGTTTGAACAACCTGACCCATTAGTAAGAAGCAGTAAAATGTGCAGAGGAAGAAGATCTGGAGGTATCTGAACTTGTTGGCACTTGGAATCCACTCTGTTCATCCTTAGTTATCAGATAATGTGATACAAGAGGTCATGACCTAATTTTAACAGACAACATGTTGTGGTTTTTTCCTTTTTCAGCTGTAGGAGTACCAATAGACAAGTAAGGTGGCAGCAGCTGCAGGCAGAGCTAGCTGCAAGGCATCTGCAATTTCAATTGAGAAAGTACCCTTAAACAGTTGATTTATTTGATAAACCACAACCCTTTTTACTGCTTGGGTATTGTGCCTGAGATAGTTTGGTGTTTCTTCGATTTTTTTTGTTGTTTAATAAAATACAGCTTTTTTTTTTTTTTTTTTTTTAATCATCTTATATTTCCTGTAGGGTTTGTTCAGCTTGTGTTTCTCAGTGTCAGGCACTTGCAAATGCATTTCTCTATACCTGATGGGTTCAGTTCTGCCAAAAATACTCACAGTAACTCCAACATTCCTTATTTCATTGTTGCTAGTCTCACATTTAAAAATTAATATTTTTCCTACTTTTCATATTCCACCCTCTTTTATGTTTCTTCTGTAAATATGACTTAAAAATTTCTAAAGAAATCATTCCTGTAAAGGACATGGTCTTTTTGGCTTCCTTTACATTCAGTCCTTCAAAAAACCATTATTTCTGGAAAGGCATTCTGGAAACAAAGTGAGCAGAAATTAAAATAATAATTCCTTATTAAATTAAAGTTTTCATACTTGGATTCACCTGTACTTTAGTTTTCATCAAAATTGTTCCTGGAGGTTTTTTTTTTTTCTTTTTTCTTTTATTTTCCCTGAAAATGCCACCCTCAGAGAATCATTTCCAATATTATTATTTCTTAATAGAAGATGATATACAATGTTGAAACCTTTTGCTCAGACCATTTTTAAGTAATTATTTTTCTTTCCTGTTCATGTTTGCTTTCCTTTTAGAAAGTAATGGTAACAATTAGGAATAAAGCTATTAAAAAAAAAGTATTAAAGTGTTTGTGTCTTGCCCAGACTTGACCTCCTTCAGAATTATGTCAGTTTATGTGAGATTTATCTTACTAACTTTAAGTTATTCCAACTACTTCAGGCACCCACCCCCGAATAAACTTTCCTTTGGCTGTTGAGGGATCTTAGTATTTACGTGACTAACATTAGCTAAGATTCATCCCCTTTCCCTTCTCCCTTCCTGTCTTGTTTCATCCCTTTGTGTCTTATAAAAAAGTTTGGGTGGCATGACGCCTTTGATGCACATTTGGGAGAGGTTCATTTTTAGAAATTCACAGTTGAGGGATATATTTTCCCTTCCTTGAGCTGTCATGCCCCACTTGTGTGGGTTGTGTCCTTTAATCTGAATGGCCATACAAGGCAAAGAGTTGCAGAGCTCTTCAGTTGCTACATCCGTCAGCCCTAGATGTGACCTGAATTCATTATTTCTTCATAAACAGCACAAAGCAAGGCAGAGAAACAAGGTTATTAACAATTAACCTAAACCCAGCAGAATATCTTCACGTTCTTCATATATTTACTGCCAGCTGTATCACAGAGCTGACTCATTTCTCTTTTCTTGTCATCTAGTGCTGGTGGGCCCCTTTCATCATTACTGCTGCCTTGGTTCTAATGTTAATATCTCTGAGGATTTGTATGTCAAATTTCCACAGCTATATTGGTTTCTAATAAATCCAAGAAGCATTCCAGCTTTTCTTCGCTCCCTGGATATATCGTCCTAAGCTAACATTTTGTGAACTGTCGGAATGCACTTGAAACTATTCTTATTTAAGATCATTTTAATTTACTTTCAGATTTAAGACTTCACAAGCTTCTAACACTTCCTAATGAGAATGGTGTCTGAGCAGGAACCTCTAAATGAGTGAGAGGCTTTTCTGCAATCTGTTCTTCTAACTTTACATCTGGATTTCCCCGGGCATTAAAATCATCTCTGCTTGGAAGTTTATTCCAAGCAGAATAAACTAGGAATTTGAGGTGGGAATTTGAGGATGAAGTAATTTTTCTGAGCACCTTACACCTGGAAATCCAGCTGCCTCTGCTCTGGCTAAGCTCCTGGATATCTGGAAATCTCAGACACATCAGCTGAACTCTGCCACTCATATATAAAATGTTTGATGTTTCTGGGAAGTCTTGGACCTCTTGTGCACACGCCTTTCAGTAAATACTGTGTCTCCAGAAGGTTATGGTTACACCTTGCAGAGCATCTGCAAAACCCTGGTAAGGCTGTTGTCTGGTAGGCTTGGGCAGGAGAAGAATCCCAAGGAAAAACTGCCTTGGCTCTTTGAAGGGCTTTGGCTGGCAGCTGAACAGGCTCCTGCCTCAGGCATTGTTTGACACTGTGCAGAGGCACATGTGAGTTGAAAGCTTGTTCCTTTCTTCCAAAAATATTATTAGCTAGTCTAAACTTTGTTTCTTATACTGTCACAAATGTGGTGGCACTACCACTAGCATCATATTATATTTTAAAAATTTTGTTTCGTTTCTCTCACGCTAAAAAAGTTTATCTTGTTCTTAGGTGTCTTCCTACAGCTTTGATCAAGTTTTAGCTTCTGTACCTTTCTTTTCTTTCCTTATGGTGGGTTTTCCCTGATGCTTTTTTCCCAGGCTTATATTTTCTTTTAATTTGCCCTGGAACACATTTAATGTAACACAGAAAGTCAAAATCAAGATAGGATAAAGCTCAATATTCTAATATCTACTTAACAATATTTTTAAAAAACTGTAGTATCTGCATGCCTTTTGGAGAGTACCGCTAGAATGCTGTGTTCTCCCATATGGGCCTGACCTTCCTGCAGAGGCTGGAGCATCTTTTGGGCAACAGTTGTCTCTCCCAGGCAGTGCATAGCCCAAGGGGGTCTGGCATTTCTGAGAAATCTTGAGTGACAAATTGCTATTACTATTACTAACAAAAGACCAAGTTGGGGGTTCAGGAGTCTGTTTCTTACAGAAGAACAGTAGATGCATGTCTGTGAGAATCCTGGGCAATGCTGTCTTCTTAAAATACTACTTATGAGAAGCTGGAAGCTTGTATTGGGGTAATGACCATATATTGTCCTACTATGTGCATCTCCTTGTCCGATTCATGATACTGCTCTGTAGACAGACCTTGGATTTGACATGGTATGTTGATCCCTGAGCTTGTCCTTGAGGACATTGAGCTTGAAGCACTGGCAACCTTTAAAGGCTCTTCTCACCCCTTTCCTGAAGATGTGTGCTACTGGCTCAGTCTCCAAAAAAGACCCCACTTAATCCTTGCACCTGAGTGATAAAGTAATGCCATACCAACCTTGACCCCACCTGAGAAAGCAGCTTAGCTCAAATCCAAATAACAATATTTTACTTTGTTCCCATGCAGTAGCTAATTCTGTAATTCTATGCAAATGGCAATGAAGTCTTTGAGCAGCTCCACTAAAGCTGACACTTTATAGCTCACTATATATTTGCTGTCCTTTTTTTGCTTTTTCCAGTATTTATTCTTTTGCTGTGTTCCTGAATACCTTGGTAGGTTATTTTAAATATAGCTTTTTAAAATTCTCATCTAATACTTCTGGTTAGCATTCAGCACTTTTATGGAGAATATGAATTACACACTATGTGAACCAATAAAGATTTCATTCAAAACCTTAAAAAGAGCATTTTTAGAAGCACTGGGGGATAAGACAATAAAATCAAGAATAAAAGCAAAATAGTGTTCCGCTGAGAACTTCCAACTGGAAGATTTTGCTGACTAACCCATGGGGGTAATGGCTGACAAACTTTTCTTGAAATCTGTCAGTGCTGCCATTTTCTGCATGGCTGCAGAGTAAATCATAGACAATAAGCAGAGCACCTTGTTCAGTAAATCACTACAGCACTTCCCAAGCATTGCAGTAAATGGACAAGAGACAAGTTTGTGACATGTCACTTTACATTCAGTGTTTGGACAACAGTCAATTAGATTTTACAGCATGAAGTTACACTGAAGCTTTACTGCTCTGTTGGTAGTGGGGTACCAAACAGAGAAGGTGGTTATTTTAACTGCTAGGCAATAAAGCAAAATACTACTATTACAGATTTTTCTCCCGATTTCTTTTAGAGCTCAGCTGCGTTATGATTTCATGTCAGTTTTGAGACAATGTGTGTCAACACTGTCAGAAAATGTACACACCACCTGCAAGGCAGACCTGTTGGTCGGGTGGGTGTGTTCATTATCAATGTCATGATGGCCTGCGTCTGGTCTTAGCTGCTTCTGAATCTGTCACGTTGTTTGACATTTTATTTGTTTTATCATTTTTATATTTATTTATTTCCAGAAATAGTTTAAAAGCATAATCTTTGTGTGGTCTGTGTAAAATGGAAAGTAATTTTAACTCATAGAGTATATTTTGCTATTTTCAGTAATGAAATCTGGTGACATAGTTCAGAGGTTTAAGTTTGTGAGAGAGATGCAAAATTGTTGTGGTGTTTCTTAAAAGGCCAGATCCCAGGTTTGCTGAATAGGGCACGGCCTCATCCTGGCAGCTTTGTCACTGTGCCAGTGACAACCATTTGGAAACCATGGTAGGGGAAAAAAATGACTCATGTTTGGAGCAGGAATGTGAGCTTCTTCCCTAGAAATAAGGGGAAAGGCACTATGCTTGATTAAGCAGAGAGGCAGAAAGTGAGCAGGGGAGCAGAGATGAGACTCCATCAGAGGCTTGTGTAGGGAAGGAGGGATGCCCATGGATGTCCTGGAGCTGTGCTGTAACAAGACAATAAATGATCTGCTGGGTAACACACATGGCTGGGGAAATCCACAGAAGTCTATCCAGGTTTTCTAGCAGCTTAGGTCACTCTCTTTTTTGAGCATGGCCTCATTTTGTGCTTTTGCTGATCCTTCAGGAAGCTTTTTCACATGTGACTATAATTGTTATGCCATTCCTATCCCTGGATGGGTCCTTGCAGGCTCTTGGGTAGCAAGGAGCCCATTATTTTAAGCAAGGTTTAGAACATTGGGGAAACTCTACCTACACTTTTCTAGGGAAAAGACATTAAAAGAGATCTTGAGCCAGAAAATATTTATCATTTTCATGGCTTTTCAAGGGTGGGAAAGTCCAAAAAACATTGGACTCCCTTTGTGGGCCATGACTGAAAGTAACCCTAACTGTGGTATCTCTTCTTTCTTCAGTTTGTGGGCTTGTCCCTGCTATTCAGGGTAAGTGGCTCTGCACGTGCTATGGAGAAGGCAGCATGGCCATGGCCTTCCTTCTCCTTCAGTGTAGCCTGACCGTGGAGTGAAGAACATAGTGGACTGTCCAAACTGTGAGATCCATCCCATCTGGATACTTACCCTCTCCCACTCTGTTCCCTGTGCCAAGTCTACTCAGACTCACTGGCACAGAGGACACCCTGATGGGGTCCACCAGATTCCCTGATCTAGAAACTTAGGGGGTCAGGACTGACCTTGGATGGTCTAAATTGGACTGATAACGGACTGGAAGCATCAAGAGCAGCTATTTTTCTTCCCTGAATGGAAATAGCCTATAGAATTTACTAAGAGCTAAATTGCAGGGTTCTATAAAAATGAAACATGATCCTGTACATATTATCCTGTGAAGGTGTACATAAAAAGCTACTTGTATACTGAAGTGTTTAAAAGAAAGAAGTCTTGCACACAGCAGACTTTAATTTTTCTCCTTGAAATGACAGAAGCTTGATACTGGTGTAGCGATTCTTGCTTAGAACAAAATTCTTGTAAAAATTACTGAAAAGCTTTTCATTTTCATGAAAGTATTCACACTTTATTGTAAAGGATTGTTAAATGTAGTGGGTTGCTTTAAAAGACTAATATAGTAAAAATAATAGGAAAAATTCTGTTATCAGAGGCATTAGAGTTGATATCTGTTATTATTATTATCTCTTTTTTTTTAATACTAGCTGGTTTAGTGACCTGATTTGGTAACTCTGTAGTACACTGGAGTCACCTGGTTGTGGTAGAAGCCAATGGCACACTTACATGGTCTGAAATCAGGAGTAGGTATTGTGCTAGTAAAAAAGGCAATAAGGTGTCACTAAACCAGCTACGAAAAATACTAATTTGAACTTGTTTAGAAAAGGCTGTAGCAGAGTTTATAACCAATGCATTTTTAGATGTATTTTATTCTGTCATAATATATATATGCAGCAAGTTGCCAGCAAACTTTTTCTGTTTTTAACTCAATCGTGCTTAGAAGAAACAGTTCAGGTGCTGCTCACTTTACAGGGCACTAAAAGCTCTTTAGCAGTTTAATCTGATGTGGAGGGAAAAAGAAATAGTTTTTTACCTGTGAACAGTGCAAGGCTCGCCAAGGTGATCAGCACTCATAGTCCATCCATGAGGAACAACACTTCCAAATGGGACTCCGGCCCCTTTGCATGCTTTGCCTTTTGTTGCTAAGGAGTTCCTCTCTGGCTGACATAAACTAAGGTGCTTTTCTCCTTTTTTCCCATGGGTCTGTTAATTTCTTTTCTGACCTGAGGAATAAGAGCTTGTTTTTGTAGTTTGCAGAGTCCTTTTTCTTCTTTACAGAAACACTTCTCCTGATTTTATTCCGACATTTTCCTGACTAAGAAGTCAACGTCAACTTTATACCCTTCTTGATGCACTTGTGTAGTGGATTTTTTACACCTAGAATTTTTAAAGAAGATAAAAAGGATAAATACAAGGATGCAAGTGCTTGTGTAAATGCATGCTTGTCTGTACAGAGTGCTGCACTTTGCTTTTTATATTAGTTCTTAATTCTTCTGATTTCATTAACAATCAAGATGTGATGGTCTTGATTATATTAGTGTCAAACCAGAATTAATCCAAGGGTGTTCCTTTAACAGAATTACTCTGGACTTACACATTATAATAGAGTTCAGGATTTCTATTCCATGTCTTCACAGTTGAAAACAGTAAGAAATCAACATGACTTTTTAAGGAAAATACTCTTACAGAGAAAGACATTCTTACTTGCTATTTATAGTTCTGTTTTCTTTAGACATTAAAGTATGACAGAAATAATGAAAAAGAATAAGGAATATTTACATTTTAACTTTTGACTGAAATAATGGTTACCAGATATCAGTATATTTTTCAGCTTAAGCTGTCGGCCTTTGATATATCTATAGAGCGATGGAATCAAATAGCTTCTGTAATTACACTTCATAATTCTGGTATACTATTAGGTAAATCTCTTAACAGTTTGTAACACTACAGAAAAAGAATAGAAAACCTACTTTTAAAAATCCCAGTCTCATCTTGCTCAAAACAGAATAGTTTATTTGAAAACAGGGGAGTTAGTTACATTAACTTAAGATTTATTGTAATTAAGAACTTTACACAAAAGCATTTGCCAAGGCATCACCACAAAGAGGCAGAAATAGAAACAAAGCTCTGTAGTACCTTTTTTACCTCCTAACAAAGAGGACAAGCTGTATCGGTGCTTTGAATGCAGAGTTCTGGCTGACAGGCTGCAGCTACTCTAGCATTCAGGCTTGGGGCAAACATGCACTGCTGAAGTGAATCCCCCAGTTTGTCCCCACTTAACGTGCTTTGGTTTGGTTTCCAGGGAGGTTTGGGTGAGTGTTAGCAACATCCTTTCTGGAGAGGTTTCACTGGAAGTTACCACCTCGTGTACCAAATGCACTCTGAACCTGAATGAGAACACAAGGGTCTGACCTGACAGCTGGTCTCCTGGACTGCTTCACTCTATATGTGCACTGGCCTGCTCAGCCCAGGGAACTCTGTTATATCTACTGTAAAGTAACACTCCTGACCTGTAATCTAGTGAAGATGTAGGGTCCTCAGCACCACTTGCTTCCATATACTGCTTATCCTGTATTGTTTCATATTACTTGCTAACACAGATATAGCTTTAAATTCACAATAGTAGGTTGCTGATACATTTTGAAAGCATCTAAGTGAAGCCCAAAGTGGAAGCTTTAGCCTTGTTGACTTTCAGAGGGATCCAGATGTTCTTCATATATTTCTTTATCTTCCTTCCCGAACAATTAAAAAAATTTGCATACCTTTATTAAGCCTCTGAATAGGGAAACAGTGGCAGAGGTAAGGAATATGTAAAGAGACTTCTCTTGACATTAACATGCAGCCACCATAAGATGAATCTCAGTAGCTGCTTAGTGGTGCAAAGCAACTTGCTCAGCAATATGCACCATAAAGTGAAAGGAGAAACTAAAAAATCATTTCACTTGAATAGGAATTTAGCCAGGACATAAGAATTAATGCTGAAGTTAACAATCCTAATCTTAGGAGGAGTGCCACAGAAATTTTAATAAGCATTAAGAACATTCTGGGTTTCTGTCTCTCCTGGAAGACATACCAGTGCTACAACAATAATCCACTGATCTTGAGGGGTTCCAACTGAGGGACCCCATTGACCTTGTCTAAATCTAGCTCAGTTTATCTGTAAAAGCTCAGAGAACACCAGGCCAGGTGGCTTGGGGAAACAGATGGGTGTATTTACATGTACCTTGTGTGTATTCTTCCAGACAAGATGCAACGTTACATAATGTGTTACGCATTTCAGATATATTCAGGGAAGAACAAAAACCAGATGGATAGCAACCTGAACTTGCTGGTGAAAAAAGGCAAAAATCCTTTTGACTTAAGTGAAACCAGGATTTAAATAAACTTCTTAGAGATTTCCGCTCTTATTTAGGAAATACTCATTTGCCCAATCTTAAACACACTGGCTTTTTAAACAAAGGTCCCTTTGACTTCCTTGGCATCATGATTTGGCCATACAGTTTTGCTAATTTGGATGATTCCCATTTTAACTCACTAAGTTATTCCTTTGAACCTCACCTGTCTGTCTCTATTAGACATAATGGGCAAGTGTACAATAAACAGGATGCATAAAAGCTGATACTTGAATTTAGCAGTCTGTAATTAGATTAAGCTACATCCTTCTCTGAAAAAAAAATTGATTATGTAGCAGCCTGCAATTTTCCTGCAATTTCTGCATGGGCTGTACTACTTACCCTCAGTACGTAAGATGTAACATCTGAGCATATAAAGCCTGCCACCTGTAGCTGACTGGGAAGTGTTTTCCCTTTTCTTTTACTTTTTCTTTCCCCCTTCACTTTCTCCTTCTCCTCTTTCCTCCTTTTATTTCCCCTTTTTTGTTTCTTTCACTTTATCTTTTTCTCTTCTCCTTCTCTTTCATCTTAAAGCCATATTATAATGGCCAATTGGCAAGAAACAGACATAATCTCATACTGTAGTTATCATCAAAATAAAACATTTTGACTGTATGCTCTCATGCTATTCTAATGTTATATTAGAATATATAGATATGCTTATATAAGCAAAATGTGAAAAAGATAAGCTGTGTACATTTTTAAATCTAATATTTATTATTGAAACTCTAAAGAAACACTGTTGAAGCCAGTGTTGAGTAGTGGATATTTAGACCTAGAATAAAGAATGAGTCTATTTCTCATTTTGATCTTGCTGCTTGACCACAGACTGTAGAATTTAGAAGCAGAGGCTAAAATGAAGAGAGGGAGTTAAATAGGTGGAGAAAAAGCGGAGGAGGAAGAGATTGAGCTTGTATGTTCATAACACCATTAGTCTTTGGATCTGCAGTATTTTCATTATTCCTGTTAAATTTTTAGTCATATCTGGCAAATGTATAACACTTAATCCCCTTTTATTTGTCCTTACATCAAAACTTTTTTTATATTTTGCTGATCTTTCCTGAATAATGTTTCTCAGCTTTGTGTTTTCGTATCCATTTGTAGAGTTAAACCACATGACGGGGCTCTGACCACCTCCTGTCTCAATTGCTGCAGCCTCCTCTTCCCTTGATAAAAGCAGTCTTGCCCCAGCACTACAGCGAAGATCTCTCTCTGGGTCTGTCACAGTGACCATGCAGCTTCTCTCCTTCATTGCCTCCCCATGCTTTCCCTTCTGTATATCAAACGTAAGCTGCTTGTCTTCACTTCCAAGGATTTTTATGGCCTATTCCCTTTGTGATGTCTCATTGTGACAAACTGAACTACCACATAGGTGGAAAAACTGCCAAGCAGTTGGCTCCAATTAACCACCTATCTTTTCAAGAGCTGGTGGGAGCAAGGAGAGATTTAAGCGTTGTATAATGAGACCCAGCTCATTCTGAGAAGGCCTCCTATGGTGAAGAAGGGTAAACGTTGAAAGCATATCAAAGGGAAAACAGCTCAGAGAAAGGAGGAAGGACAAAAGGCAACATCTCAGCAAAGAAAAAAAAAAAAGAAGGAACTGGAAATTAAAGTAACTGGAGACACAGATGAAAGTGCTTGAGAACTGTTTGCCACAGATCTTCTCCCATTGCATGGCTAAGCCTGTGTTTGAATGGACTTGACCTGGACACTTCTGGGTACAGCATTGCATATGCCTGATTGTTAGTCTGTCTGAAAATCTGCATGTGTGTATGTCAATTACAACAACATGCTTTATGTAGTGGATAGGTACCTCCATGGGACCCATAGTATGAACAAACCCTTGCCCAGGGATCACAAAATCTGAGCACCTGGTATGCATGCACACTGTTATCTTCCAGAGCAACTCATGCCAGATGAAGTGGGCTCCTGATTGTCTGTGCTCAGGAGTACCTGCGTTTAAATGTCTGAAAACTTCATTTGCTCTTGACTTGACAGCCTCTGTAAAGAAATTGCAAGTGTGCTTACAGACAATCCTTGATTGGGCTGTTTATCCTTACGAAGGCCACAAAAGCTTAGTTTAGTCAAACTATGTTAGCAAGTGCCTCTTTTAGTAGAATATAATAGTCATTTGGGATTTATGGCTTAACATCTTGCCCTTTCACTCTCTGCAAGGATTCTCAAGGATGCCTGTAATCAAAGATCTCTCTGTGTAAGTCCTTGTAATAAATCTTTCAACCCACTTGCTAGATGTTTCATTCTCTTGCACCTTGTGTTCAGTATTTAATTATCTTTTGTTGTTAAAGGACATGGATAAAGACAAAAGCAGAAAACAGGACCCACTGCATCCTTTCAGTGAAAGGTCTTTTCATACCAGGTTGGCTAGTCATTCAACCTCTTCTACCATTTCATGCATGTTTCCAGTACAAGGTGACATTATCTATTTTGCTTTTGGACAAGGGGAAGGAATAGTGTTTGCATAAAGGCTCCTTTTCTGGGCTGGACTCAAAAGTTTAGCAAATTAATCTGCGTCACTTACTACAAGGGTGGATTTTTCCATTGAACTTGGCACTGCACATTCTTTGGCTACTCACCTTGAAGCCTTCAGGCACTGCCAGGCTGCTGGGTCCCTCAGCCCCTCTGCTGTACTCCCAAACATGAAATACTTTTATAATGCTCATTTTAGCAGTTGGAGGGACATCCTTTACTTTTCCTTTTCAAGTGCAGTGTGGAGTTTATGACTACATAGACCGATACTTCCTTCCTTCCTTCCTTCCTTCCTTCCTTCCTTCCTTCCTTCCTTCCTTCCTTCCTTCCTGTGAAGAAGGCTCATGGAGATGTCTGAAAATCCAGACAGGTGATTTTATCCAGATCCCTGACCATGTGTTTTTAACCTTATACAGATATCCTAAAGTCTCTGTTCGGTTGAGGATACTGTAGAGTATGTGGGCTTCTGTGTGAAGTCCCAGCTGCCCAGGCTCCTTTGATTACCCTTCCGAGAGACAGTTTCCACATCCCTGCCCACTGTTACACAAACAGTGTGGTTTGCATCAAACCATAAAGTTTACACAAAATGTGTGGTGGCATCAAATTAACTTTGATATATATGATTTTTCTGGACTGAGTCAAGTAGGGAAGTTCAGATAAACAAAATATTTCCAAAACAATTTTCTTCAGCTAGTATTTAAAATGTTCTTAGAAATACTCTCTTTTTCTCTATTGAAAGACTTTAACCTTCAGTCTCATTTTAAAAATGTCATGTGTATTTCATGTAGAAAACTAACAATAACCAGTACTATAAAAGTCAAGTGGCTTTATTTTAAAACATTGCTTTAATTTCTAGAACTATCTTACTATGAAAAGAAATGCCATACGTACAAAATATAAGACTGTGCATCTATCACTATCCCTAATATGCCATCAAGGATGTCTCTTTAACCTTCATTGTTCTTCACTGAAGCATTCAATTTCCTGTTCTCTGTTCTTGCAGTGCTTCTGTCTTTGCTTGAAAACCGAGTTCTTTTTACCACATAAATTGCCTGAAATGCAATTGTAAAACAGATGATTATAAAGTTTTCACGTGTGGATGGAAAGTCAATATATTTTGTCAGAGGGCAGTGTGCTTTGTTTTTAGTTTTTTCAAACAGAATTTTTTAGCAGCTTTATCAAATATCGACAAACTGCTATATTTATTATTTATATAATGGTTTTAATGAATGAACTGTAGATCATACTTAATCATGATGTCAGAAAATGACAAGAACTGAAAAACTCATATATGGTGAATTATTTGACCTTTTGTAGTTAGAGAAGGAAGCAGAACACAGGTGTCTTCCTGTAGTTAGCAATAATACTCCTGAGAAAGTATCTACATTGCAAGTTAAAATGTGTTTCTACTCAAAAACAGTTCAAGTAAAGTGGAAACACAACTTCACAGCACAGTCCTTATTCAAAGTGTAGTTTGGTGTTTATAATCATTAGCACACCAAGCAATGGGCCATGTTGTGTTTGATGCTGGTACAGACAATGTAATTGGCCTCTGTGGCGTTTAGCTAACAGGAGAGAGAAAAACTGAATGCACAGCTTAACACATTGCCTGTCAAGTTAGGGTACTGATGGTTATGTTTGTTAGGATCAAAGTGAAAACCATCAGAAAATGAAAGAGCAGAAGTGTCACTGACCGCTTAAAAAAGAGCAGCTATCAGTAACTAGCAGGGCTGTTTTCCTTTTGCCCTTTCTTAGCTCAGTTTTCTTACTCTTTCCTGCAACCATCAAGATGCTGTGAACTTCCAATTAGCCTCAAATGAACTTTCTTTTGAATGATTATTACTTCATAATTCATGCATTATGTCTTAGTTATCAAAACACAACATTGCTTTTTGTAAACAAGATGCCTATTTTTTTACATTGGATTTTAAATCAAAAATAATATTTTGGATATCCGACTGTATTTTGACTTACAGTATTTTTAGAGATGCTACATGCCTCTGATCCCATCTTTTCTGTCTGAATGCAACAGATTTCAGGCTTGAACTGTTGACTGTTTTGGGAAGGAGCCCTGCATCTCAAAGTGGCAATTAGTAGAAGTTCACTATATATCAGCATTTGGGGAAAAACAGCTCCTCACCCACCTTATTTTTGTGAATCTTTCCCTTGTCTCCCCTCAGGCATCTCCGTTCCAACCTCAACCTTTTTAACCTTTCCACACAAAGCAGCTGCTCCATCTCCTCAATCATTTCAGTTGTACTTCTCTGTGCCCTTTCTAGCAATAGTCTGTCTTCTCAGAGATGTGGAGACAGAAACTGCCCACAGTACAGTTAACAACTAATTTAATCCTCAGTTCTTAACTATTGATTTGATCTTCCATATAGAACCCTAGTAGTTTAAAGTATGGATTTTCTTGAGTGTGACTGGTATAATATGGTATGTTAATGATTAAGTCACTTAAATCTGAGCTTTGGAAACAGTAATTTTTTAAAAGCTGCATTATTCTTTGACCAACAAGGTGCCCTGGAAGATGAGCACAGTGAAACTCAGCATTGCTACACCTAGCCCTTGCTTGGGAGCCTGGGTCCCAGGCTGCAAACCTGGCATAGATGCCTATGAACCTCTGCAGCACCTAGCAAGATGTAGATGCCTCGAAACAGGATTTACAGTAAACACCACACTGACACTTCACCAGCAGCAGGTATGAGTGAAGCAAGGTGCAGTCTCATCTGGATTTAGGCCAATATTTTGAAGCAAGAACTGGCATTTTTGGAATTTCCTCCCCATATTCCTAGATTGTCCCAGGCTCCTTCCTCCCTAAAAATGCTGGTGATAGGTGAGACAATTTTCATCCCCTTTTTGACCTATGAACCTGTAGCCCAAAGACAAGAGTCAACAAATGTCAGAGAGATAGCCCTGGTGTTTCAGTCTCTGTGCTCTGGTCTCGCTGGTGGGACACAGGGCCAAACAGTGGAGACTTGCAAAAACAGTGCACCAGGTATTTGGCCTATACCTGCCGCCACTGCTCATGAGGCTTCCTATAAACACTACTGGACCTAAATTAGTGCAAAAGAAAGGAGTTTATTTCTCCTGCTTACTTGGTAATAAAAGGCGTAAGTAGCATGCCAAATGTTTCCCTGCTCCTTCTGGAGTTGCAGAGACTTTAATCATTCACAAAGTATCCCAGAACACTTTTTCCCCCCTCCTCTCTCTTAAATGTCTTGAAAGCCTTGTCATGAACCATGTAGAAAATGGGGCATAGATTAGATTAAATGTTTCCATCTGGAGGGAACGTAGCTATAAATTAGTGGACTCAAAGAAAGTAGTTAAATGCATTAAAAAAATAAAGTCCTCCCAAAACACAGTGCTGCTAATGACATGACATTCAGTTATGTGTTCATAGACAGACTCTAAACAGTGTCAGTGGTGAAGGCAGGCATTTGGCTTTGCTGGAAAGTGTGAAGTACCTGCTTGTAGAAGATATCTGTTGCCAAAGGGGAGCAGTTCTTTTCGACGTGTGTATAATTGCTGTTATCGATTTCAAAGCTTTGGGGTATTAAGCAGCTGACATTTTATATTGAATTTACGTGTGACACATGAGTTACTGTGTGTTTATGTAACCTGCATCATTTAGAAAATGATACTTAAGTATTAGACTCATAGCGCTGCCCTAAAAAAACTGGTGGCTATTTTTTGTTTTGTTTTGTTTGTTTACAAAGCAACACACATACACAAAATGACACTGAAAGGGTTTGCTTTAGCTGGAGACCAGGACAAATCCATGAAGAATATCTAATGACTTAATAGGTAAGTCATTAACTGGCCAGACACTGTTTGACAAAAAATTTTTACTAGAAAATGGTACTTCATAGAAACAAATTAGTCACAGAGGAGACAGATTTTCACAAGTTTTTAACGAGTATATTCATATAAAGAAATAGAAGTTATTAGTGCTGCACATCCAACATTTACAAATAACAATATCAGGTTTTCTATAATTAAATTATCTCTACTTTTTAAATCAAAACTGTAAATATATACATATGTATGTAGAAAGGAAAGAAACCCTGAGAGAGAGAACAATCAAAATTTAAACAAAATATTAAACTATAGATTAACCTAGAAAAATGTGAAGATGCTTTTGTCTGCTTAGTGAGCTGAAGTGACTCACTGAAGGATCAGATGATCTTCTGACCCTGCAGACTGGAAGTTGTGACAGTAGGAAGGCTTTGTTCTGGTAGCACTGATCTTTTAGGGCTGCTCAGTTGTCTGTAGATACTTCACACCTCATTCCTGCATGGAGCGATTCATGCCATCACATGGACTCTCACTTCCTGTACATCCCAGTCTAGAAAGCAGAGCTTTGAACCATTGAGTCCATTGACACGGGTATGTTTAGTACATGGATAAGTGTTGCGAGTTGAGGCCTTCTGTGATTAAACAAAAATGTATGTAGTAGACCTATGGAGGATATTCAGAAAGGAATTTGCAGTTATGTGGTGAATGCTGTTAGTAGTCTGCTAACTTCTGGTCTCCTGGTCACTGTTGTCATTTCAACAAGCAGGCACCTGACTGATGCTACATTCTCAGGGCACAGAGCAGGTCTAGCTCACCGCTGCTGGGAGGGAGAGGTCCAGCTCCTCCCCTCACTGCTGCCTGCCTGTAAGTACCTGCATGTCAGCCTGAGCTGGTGCAGGCACTTGTCAGGCCCTGTCAGAGCAGATTCACCTCTCCAACCTGGCAGAAAAAGAATTCAGCTCGGTAAAAATAAAAGAAAAAAGGTAGTTTTCCATTGTCTAAGTGGTTGTGATCAACTGCTTGAAACCTGGTGAGCACAAGAGAGGGAGACCTGCCCGAAAGTGGGTATGGGAAAGGCGGGCAAGGGAGAAGGGAGTGAAGTCTTCCTTTGTGGCAGTAGGGCACCATTAGATGGGGTCAAATGCACCTGAAACAATCTCCCGGTGGGTCCATGAGATGGCTAAACTGATGTAGCAATTTGATGCCATGGTCAGAAATAGTCTCACTCCCTGCCCCCTGCTTTTACTAGGTCATGCTATACGTTTTTGTCAGTTCTGATGCTCACCTGATTCTTGGAGGCTGATTCAGCTTACTTAGCTATCAGAAAGCTCTTTACTTTCTTTCTATATGCTGGAATACTTTCTGGCTGATGTAGTGAATTGGATGGGCTCAATGAGGCTTTGGGTGAGTGTGGTAGTCAGTGAAGGAAGGAGCGAGGCTGTCAGCTGTCTCATGGTACTTCATCACATAACCCAAAAGCCAGTGATTATAAAGCTAGCAGGTAGGAAACAGAAGGACAATCAGCAAATGTGATCAGTTTTATGATATGAGGGGTGAGTGTCATGGGTGTGTGTGATTTTTGGGGCTACTTTTCACTTTATTTCTTAGCGATTACTTAGAGTTCTCTGTTTCACGCTTCCAGACTCCAGCAGTAGAGAAGGCATAATGTCTCATTGTCTTTTGCACAGCTAAGGGTACATTAATTTTCAGCTACCTGATAATAATAATGATAATGTAAAATTCTGCAGAGATTTTGTGCCTTATTCATTGCTTGACAACTTGTGAAGCGGAAGTCAAGTACTGTCAGGGCTGAGAAATCCTAGGACAGCAACAGAGAACCAAAGAAAATTCAGAAGCAGCCTGTATCAGCCTGAGAATGAGAGTATGTGAAATCATCTGGCGTATTCAGATGCATTTTTGTTATGTTT
Organism: Sula dactylatra; assembly: GCA_013389905.1. Lineage (NCBI taxonomy): Eukaryota > Metazoa > Chordata > Aves > Suliformes > Sulidae > Sula > Sula dactylatra. The sequence goes on along the minus strand of WEKW01010909.1, from coordinate 9,957 downwards.
ATTTCTAAGATAGGACTTAATTTCCTATGCTGAATTTGGAGGAGGGTGTGTGTGCTAAAGTGGTTCAGGGCTATTCCATCTTAGTTTGGCAGCAGAAGGCGGGTTGAGATCCTGCTGACTCTGAACACTCCTTGCATAGGAAGCCAGATCATCCCAAGTGAGATGGAGGGGATCTCCCTCTAGGACTCTTTCAAAAAGTTTACACCGCTCTTCTGATGGTACTGGAAACTGATGCATTTAGAAAAACTGGTTTACAAGGGCTTAAGTGGTGGGGAAAAGCAAATGTTAGGAATGGCACCTATTCTGTTTAAATCTGTATAGATTTGTTGTGAGGAACTAATATTTCTATGGCACTCTTCCTCCTGATTTGTTTTAAGAGTTTTTGCACACTTAACAAAGGAACTAATAAATAATTATTGTGATGTTTCAGAGACCTAACAGGCTTTTTGGAAGCTCATAAGAATCACATTTACACTGAAATAGAGACTTCACATCTTTTCTCCTCACCCTTTGTGAAGCAGAATTACTTTAAGTAATACAGAAAATTAGGAAAAAACACTTAAATGACTGGAAAAATCATAAGGGGACTCCATAGGTTAGAACATGCTGCAATTAACAACCAAACCTGCAACAAGGCTAAACATTGGTGATGGCATTTCTGCTGAGGTAATTTCCACTGACAGCCAGGTTCTTAATATAAACATAATCTGAAAGAAAAATCCTCTTCATGTTTGACATTGCCTTCCTTTATAGGCTTAGCTTGTCCTTATTTTCTGACAAACTGAGGGAAGGCTGCTATGATGATTCTTCTTGTATTTCCAGTGCAAGCGCAGACTAGATTCCGTTCTGCTTCTTTTGTAGGAACTGGTGGGTATACAAAAAAATATTTTAAAATTACCCAGGCCACTTACAGCCTTAAGGTCTACTGGCTTTTGACGTCTGTGTCTGTGCTTCAGGTGGCTACACTTAATGGTGTGCATCCCACCTCATGGACTGTCTGGTGTCAGGGACCTACTGGAGTACAGCTTGACTCTTCTCCGAGAAAATACAGGGAATTGAAGTAGAGAAAGTGGGCAGTGGGAGAACAGTTTGTTACCAGGTCTCAGTGCAATGCACAAATGAGATATAGCTACAGTGCAGATGAAGAAACAGTATATCATATATTCGTTATGCCCTTATTTGTGCTTCTTTGAGCGTCTGCTATTAATCCTAAAACCCCCTGTTTTCTGATATTAGTTTAAACTTTAGGGTGAAGTGGAAACTGCAATTCTGACTTCAATCCAAGGTGACGAAAGCAGGAGAAAATGTGCTGCAACTGTAGAGATTTTTTGTTGCTGTTCACTCTCAGCTATTAACTGATCAGCTCAGAACCGTGCCCTTGTGCAAAGCAATGGCATCAACAGCAAGCTATTAGCTCTCACCACCTTGGGCACAAGAGGAAGGAGAGAAAAATATAGAGAAACATTTTCAACAGACCAGGAGATAACAGGCAATGGGACCTGCTATGTGCATACAGATTTTCACTGGAAATCCTCAGTGTTTCACTTGACTTGTGTGTGTAGGGCATGCACAAACATGAAGCAAATCTCCTGATAAAAAGGCTGAGAATGCTATATATGACATTTTTGTCATAACTAATGGAAAGATAACACTCGAAAAAACATTTAATTGAGGTTTCACATTATGATTTCTCTGATGGCAGACCTAGAAGGTCCTAGTCCCTTCCGTTTGCAGCTACTTTCCTGTCTTCTGCCCCTCATAAATCAGTCTCCTTTGTTGTGCCAATGCAACTGTTTATACAGTTTTTTCTCTGAAAAGTACGATATTATTTAAGGCTCATCGCCTCTCCTGTTTTTAATCCTGAATCCTTTTTCACCACTCTGGTTTACAGCGAACCCCCATAACAAAGTGAACCCCATGATGAAGGATTAGGTTGCTTGTTACTGCTGAGCCTAACTAAACCTACTGCTAAACTAATGAACTTGATGCTTTGTCTCTGCTTTTGCACTCATGGAGACCAAATAACTGATTCTAGGAGCTAAACCAGAAAGAAGAATAACATTCCAAACAACGAGCTCAAAGCACATGCTTCCCGGCAGGGTCAGTGTAGGTATGAGGGAAGAGGCAGGGGCCAGTGGGTGGGCTGAGAGAAGTGAACCCCCTTGTGCTTGATCAGCTAACTATAATGTGAAGCAGCTCCTGTAAGTAACAGTTGTGTGGCAGGTCAGTGAGAAGAACTACTTTGACATGGGTGAGCCAAGGAGTGGATGGGCAAAGTTTGCTGCTGAAAAACAGCACTGTGAGCTACACCTTTGGTGTAAAACCCAAATGGGGTACTGCACTAGGAATCACACGCTGTTCACGTGTTTCTGTTGGGTTAAGGTGGTCCCTGCCTGTTTCCTTTACATGCAGCAGCTGCAAGTCCCTGGTAGGGATTCAGGAAAAAGTGTTCTTCATTAGATATTTATTTATGTCCTTGTTTGGAAGGGATATTTTTTTTCCTCTTTCATCATATCAAAAGCTGTACTAACGGCAATTGGTATTATGTTGTTCCCTAAGAGCCTGATTTTGTTACCGTAATTTACACAAATAATTTTAACTTGTCCAACAAGTCCCAGTGGGAATATCTTCTTAGGAACTACATGGGCAGATAAGTAGCACATTTAGGGATTAAGTTCTAAACTTAATGGAAAACAACCCATTTTTGGGCACTTTCCTTCTTGTAAGGACATGGTGCACAATTTCCTGTCATATATTAGTTAGGACAAATCTCTGATTGACTCTACTTTTCTAATACAGTTCAATTATAAGTATTTTTGTGATAAAAATATCTTGTCATACAAGTTGTTCTGACTGCTGCCAAGTTTCTGGGTTTTTGATTTTGTTTTTTGTTTAGTTTGTTTTTTCTTTTCCATAGCGTAAAGAAGAAAAAAGAAATGGTTTGTAAGGACATAGTTAATAATGTTCATACAGTTGGCTTTGTTATCTGAAGCAAAAGGTGGCACCAATATCTATTCTAAGCAGATGGAAGAAATAGAAGCAGGTGTAATTATTTAGATGCTCATAAACTATGTCTGTTTTAAAGAAGTAGAAACAGTTGGAACCCAAGTAGTTTTACTTTCAGTGGTTTTACCCTGGAAGACTTTTAGTTGTTTGGATTAGCACCACAGAGCTAATTGACTACTTCTGTCATGATACTGTTAAGAGTGTTTATGCTTAATTTCATAAAGTAAGGATATTTGTTTGAGTTTTACTATTTTGGAATGCCCATTACCAAACAGAGCCTTGTTCTGAAGGTTGCTGCATGAATTCAAGTGTCCTTGCAGGGGAAATAGAGAATCTGCTTAATTATTGTTCCCATATTTCCACTAATTGAAAGTGTGCTCAGTTTGTCTTCCTGCAGGTGTATTCAGCTGAGCTCTGTCTCCCAGGCCTTGCTAAAAATTCCAGACAAACAACATTAATGATATACATATGCATTTACAAACGATACGTACATCAATTAGTTTTCTTTGCTTTTATTAGCGTGTTGATGGGTATAGGGTAGACAATCCTTCATGCTCCATTCCAGCTCTTCTTCCTATTACACTACCATTCATAAATAAATGGAGCTCCGTTCCACATGGGTCTCGTTATGGTTAACTCTCTCATTCCTTCTAACCAATGCCTGCTATGAACTGTGGAATGAATTTTTGCTAAAAAACTGTATAATTTTTGTAGCTATGAGTGGAATTAAAGCAAACCAGAAACTAGTTCTGAAAACAAGTCAGGTGTCCTTTTTGTGTTTCTCACATGGCCAGACCCATGTCATTTCAGAAATAACATAGATCTGTTAAGTCTCTTTGCTAATCATCTGTCTCTTCCCTTAAGATGGTGCTTAAATAGAGAGGGTTTCTAATGGACCTAGTCTTTCAGCATAGAAACAAATGTACAAGGTGACCTATCTTTCTTCTATCCTGTAGATAATGTACTCTTAAAAGAGGTGTGATCCAAATTAGACTCCTTGATTTTGCATGCAAAGGGACCTGACTTATTACACAGCATCACAAATTATATTCTCCAGCATTTGATTTTGTTGTACTCCAGAGCTCCCTTTTGTTTTGGAGAATAACATTGTAAAGGAAAGATGGCTTTGTCATAAGGAGAATTATTTCATGTCAAAACCCAAAATGAAGTGTTTAAATTTTCCTGTTTTGTAAAGTGGATTTTTATACTTCCCAGCTATGCAGCTTTTCTGAACATCCCTTTTACTTTCTTTAGATTTGTAAATCAAATGAGGGTTTCAGTTTAAACCTCATACACTGTAGTTTTCCTTCTCACTCTCCCAAAGGTGTTACTCTTATTTATTTTTAGGATGCATAAAAACATTTTGTCAATCTCCTAAGAATCCTTTAAGATGTAGCTAATCTAGGTAAACTGACATTTAATCAATTTCTTTATTTACATTCTGACCTTAACTGTAATGCTTGAAACTTTACAGAGAAAAACTAGTGTATATATTTAACTGTAAAACAATAGAGTAAATATAAAGCCTCATCAAAGGGATAACAAATTGATTTATTCCAATAAATACTAAATGAGTCAAGAGATTTCATCTATTGTAGAACGGAATAGGGAACAGAGAAGAGAAATGTATAAAATGACTAAATATCTAAGATGACTTCCTAAAGAGGGTTCACATCCTAGCTGAAGGAGGATGCAAACATATGTTGTGAGTAAAATGACTCAATGTCTGTAGTAGTGTTAAGAGCCTAAAAGCTTCTTCTTTTCTGAGTGTGTAATAGATGGCCAGAGCCAGATGCTTTTTTATTAATGTGTTAAAATATACATGAAATTATATCCGTATTATAACCCTTTTTTGTCAATGCCTAACTCTTAAATATTCTTTACAATACTCCTCTTTATGGCTGCTCTGTTGAGTGGATAGGAAGATCCTTTCTGACTGGAGTATTGCCAGGTAAATAGATTGCATCAGAAAGGGTTTCATAATGAACTTAAAAAAAATAACTTAGATGAACAAACTGCCACAATCCCTAAAAAGATGCTCAGCAGAAGCGGTCAGCATCTGAAATACAGCTAGAGCTATCTGTTATTCTATGAATTATGGAGATGCATGAAGTATTAGATAGGCATGTGTGTAATGCCTATTTATTCTCCAAGGAGGCCTGGCTGAAACCCTCTGCATGCATTGTACTTTCCTTCTGTTGCGCTGAGTGCCTGCAGGCACAGTAATGCTCTGCTGCTTCTGCCGGCATGAGCAGTCACCAATGAGTTTCTGTCTGCAGTGTTACCAGCCTACAAACATAGCTTTAGTCAGACCATTTCAGGCAGACACTGTGAGGCAGCTAGGAAGAAGATTTTATTTAGTCAGGTACCTAATCATTTTGTGGACCTCAGCTCCTAGGGTTCAGAAAAGACTCTTGGGTAACCAAACGGCTGTAATAACCTTGAGGGGCATCAGGCATTTGATAGCCTTAACCATACTTGTACTTCTACCATTTGGAAAACAAGTGTCCATTTGAAATTTATCATGCTGCACATTATCAAGCAATAGAAATCCTCATCTGCCTGTGGCATTCCCATAGCTGCAAAATCTACAGATGGTTAACTTTTGAAATGATTTCTGAATAGGTTCACATGCTTCGGGTAACAATGTAGTTTCACTGAAGTTTAAACCCCTCTTACAGTGCGATGCCAAATAAAATACTAGCAGGCTGCCAGGCTTTTCCCTGGCCTTTACGTGCTAGATGGATTTTTGCTCCTAGACCTGTAAAAGCTGAACATTAAAATAAGAATTCTATCAATTTACTGTATAACTAAATGCATTATTAGTGATTTTCATTGATCCCATGGAAAAGCAAAATTTCTGAAGTGAGCTCTGCTGGCCTCACTGGAGAGTTATCATTGCTCCTCATCCTGTAGTCATGCTGTCTCAGTGCGAGAGCACTCTGAATATCTCTTAGATGCTTCTCAGGATGAATCAGTATGATTTCTACGGCTGAGCTGCATCATTCATATTGAATTACCTGGGAAATTTCAAAGACTTTGGGTAGTCAATCACTTAGTCTTTTGGGACTGGTGAATTGAAAGACTGTCAAGACCACACATGCTGTTTCCTTATGTTTTTGGTTGCTTGGCTATTATAGGGAGTTTACCCTTGGGCCAGTAGGACAGATTTGCCCAGACGACATTCTGTCACTAGCAACAAAGCCCACTGTATCCCCATGAGCATTAGAAATATTTGATGAGGAAGTTTGACTTTCATCACCTGCTCAGTATGTGAGCTGGCTCTACTTTTGTTTTGCAGCTTCACAAACCAGATTGGGTTGTCCTTGGGCATAAGATGGAGTGTCATGAAAAAAAGCAATAGGTTGTTTTTTTTCAATGATCATGTAAATATGAATAAATACCCCCCCCAGGATGTCCAATCTGTGAAACAAAATGTAACTTATAGCAAAGATCTGAAGCACATAAATGTTTTTCTGACTGTATGTGATACACAGATGCTAATAACATTTTAGTGTGGGTTTCAAGATTGGTGGCTTTTGCTTTCATTTGTCAAACCATTCTGCCATTTGAAGGGACTAGCCTCAAGTGTGCTGTAGGCCCTTTTGGTTTTTTTTATGGGTTATGATCTACTGATTGTAATTTTTTAAATGATCTGTCAGGGTATCCTTAGCCATTAGATGGTTACTTTTTGTTGCTGGTGAGACAAATGAAAATATTCACCTGATGACCCTTTTCTCCTTTTAGATACAAGAGACAATAGGGGATATCAATGATGATGTTATCAAGTGTAGGAAACCCTGTGACAGAACCCTCTCGAATTGCCGTTGTTGCCTGTCAGCAATTTACAGCTGGCACTGTGTGCTGACAGATGTAGTGATTCATTAGTGAAATCATTTGGAGAAAAAGAATTCAGGAATTTTGCAACTGTCATGTGAACATAAATTTAAGCTATATTGTGCTCCTTTTTATGAAATTTGGAAGACAAATTTGTTAGTCATCACACCATGCTTTTGTGGTCTTTGGCTCATGATCTCACTGAATAAAAGTTGAAAATTTGAAGTGATATCATTTATAAAGGTTTTTTTTATATTATTAAAAATGTAGCAGTTATTATTTATAGAAAATAACAAGGATTAGAAGAATATAAACTTCTGTGAGTGCCTCTGAGGGAGATATTTAATTTCCTGATTGTTTGTCGCTATGAAAATATTCAGGGGAAAAATTGCATTGATATGTAGATGAGGAGCTACAATCTAACCCTGTATGAAAGCATAGGTAGAAGTAAAATAAGTATATTGGTAATAAGGGCACAACAATTTTTGCTCCCAGCTTAGACAATATGAAACTAATACAGGTCTCAGCTGGTTCAGAGAACACGCTCATTGACTGAACAGCAGGGAACCAAGCTTGTAGTTTTGCATATTATTCTACTGCTGCATTCAACAAGTCTTGTCATTAATTGGAAGAAAAAATATGGCTTGTTCTCTAAGAGAAGAACCAATGTTTTCTCTGAACACAGCAATGAATATAGCTCCATCTTCAAAAGTGATTTGATGTGTTTGAGAAGATCATATAATTTCCTTCACCTTTTTAAACATGTTTTTGATAATGAGTGTGTGAATTAGGTAGACATGGATTAGTAAGGACCATTTATGATTTTCGTCCCTTTTCAAGAACTTAAAAAGTCTCTGGGAATACAAAAACCATGACAGATTGCCTGAAAGTTTGCAGTAAACACTGGTTTGAAAAGCTTGTAACAGTCTCCATCTGTTCACTGCACACTTGAAAAGGCTCACAGAGCCCATGCAGTAATACAAAGAAACCTGTGACGGCAGNAAGGCTTTTTGTTTTGTTCTCAGTGAAGACAGTCATTCAAGTGGTTTTCATTCCAGGGTCTTTGTTGTACTGATACACATGGTAACTTATCTCTTCTCAAAAGTTCAGCACCACCAAGTAAAGTAGGAATCTTCAAGCATTAAGTGCATCACCTTTTTGAAATAGTTTCTGACAGAAGTGATTCACATAAGGCTGCAATCCTGTAAATAAATGGATACTGGACTTCAGTCACAGTGCTGCTGCATACAGGGCAGTGCTTGCAAATTTAAATCCTGGGACCATCAGGACCTTATTTACTAAATTAAAATAATAGTTAACACAAATCAAAAAGGATTTTCAAATCATTGACTGGGATGTACTTTAAACATATGAGAATTTCTGTTGATCTGATTAGTTATTCTTAACCTGGATGGTACCTGCCTTGCACAATTTTTTCCCCTCTTGTGTTTAGTAGTAAGATTTTAGAGGGATAGACCTTACAAAGTTTGTTTTGTGACACATCCATTTCATTTACTGGATAAATGACAGAAAATGAAAATGATATCATGCTTCTTTGTAAAGTTGCTTTCATTCATAATTAATTTCTTAAAGTTTTTTGAGGAATATATTCAGATATACATTCTCACAAATGAAGCTACTTAGGAATAATGTAAAATCAATTACAATTCTTTGTATAATGACAGAAATTATAAACACACTAGAAATTACCTCTATATTGGCATTACAGTTTCATATTTTTGTCATATTTAAACATTCAGATAGCATATATTGTAACAACACAATTGGTAGCTTTCTGATATCTTGGTTTTTTTGATAGCCAAATGACTTTCTGTTTGACATCAAGAAAAAAATGTCCTTTTTTCTATTACCTTACATATTCTGTCCTGCAATAAAAATGGGAGGAATTTCAATTAGTGTTAAAATGCAACAGGCTATTCAGTTTACAAATGATAAATTGCTGACTATGTGGGAAGCAGTTTGAGTTTTTGTGTGACAGTAACTATATAATTTCATGGAAGGCAAAATCTTCCACAAAAAATCTACAAAATCTACACCAGGGAAATCCTCATTCTCCTTGATAGTACATATACCCACCTAAAAGCTGAGAGGTTTTAATGACTCAGTACTGATGGACTTGTTCATTTTA